>JAATLQ010032590.1:0-14755 GCA_013421005.1 Heliconius erato x Heliconius himera
AGAATAGTAGGTAGTCTGTTGTTTATAATTTCTTTCGTTTAAGTTTTCTGTTGTTTGTGTCATTTGTTTAAGTGTGTGTTTTTTTAAACAATTGGAACATCCTTATTGGAACTACGAAAATGTGGGTTGCATTAAGGTTTCAATAATTTTCACATTAGTAATCTTAAGTGCTTTGCAAACATAGGTACATTATATGAATAATTCAGTAGTTGAAGCGGGCGAAGCCGCGAGCGGGTCGCAAGTGAAAAATATAGGTCTTATTTTTCCATCTTTTCAAAACTATAGTCTAACGTTAAAAAAAAAAAAATGTTATAGTAGTAAGTGCTCTACGTACGACTTATGTGGACCATTATTCGCTGGAAACAAAATACCTTAACGACAGTTTAAAATTAAACATGTGTTTAATATAAGATGCAACTAGGTACTTGAGACCGAAGTGGGCATATTTGCCTTAAAATGACCCATTCTCAAGTTAAATTGGTCGATCTCCAACTTTGAGGATAGTACAAAACTTGATCTTGGAACTTAGAAGTATGTTGTTTAACTTACTTTTGTTCAAACCTTATACTTTAAGGGTTTTATGTACGTCCAAAAATATTTGGAGTTGTTACTTTATAGTTTTTTGATGTATATCCTTTTATTCTATATATACCTGCAATAACGATGACTTTATGTGACGAGAGGCCGTCGTGGCGCAGTCTGATTGTAAAGATGACGATTGTGGGTTCGATTCTCCCTTAGGGCAATGAAATATTTACGATATTTTCTAGTTCTGATAACAAGAGAAAGCGTGGTTTTGTACGTACCGTACCTGCAGTTCATCAGGTGTTACACGAAGTCGTGTAACACCAGATCACTTATCATCAGGTGATCCGCACACTCGATTGCCTGGTATTTTCCATAGAAAAAAAAATGGCGAAGGTCAATGGTCAAAGTATTATGACCGTTTCGACACCTGCTACGCTTAAATTTTATATGTTTTCAGAGTAAGAACTAAGCAAAGCATTCCATTAGTATAGCACATTATGAAAAACCTTTTATTTAAGTGACAAAACGTTGTTAGAGTTAAAAATCCTTAAATCCTTCCAAATGTGGGTACAATGTAAAATAAATACCCTTGTTTTTCATTTGTTTTGTTTTGTTTTATATGTGAAATAAAAACAAATATTTTGGAATGAGCGAAATGTTTTAGGTACTTCGTGAAAGGGTGAATTCTATTTTTATCAAGCCATTTTTAAGCCGGGTCTGTTAAATTGAATCCATTAATGAAAGCAAAAAATATATTTTTTGTAAGTTTTGTCTCTCTGTCCGTCCGTTGTTCGCATTTAGTAAATAATTCTTTTCCCCGATCTACTATTCCGAATCCATAATCGTCGCGCTTATAGTCAGACGTGGAGCTGTTGTGTTACGACTGTGTCAATTATTTGAATAATATTACTATAGAAAAATGGCGATAAAATAGATTTGCCTTAAACTAGATCTTTAATTCTTATTTCGTTTTAAAATTACAACGGCATTATTCCATTAATGAATGATGTTGATTATTGTATAAGTTTATATAAAAAAAAATGATAGGTGCGTAGAAGAGTAACCGATACAATGCTGATGATTTTCGTGAATGAAAGACACAACCTTCAATACTTAAATTAAAATTTTACATAATTTAATATTAACATAATTTGTGTTTAATCATGACTGTAACAAGTTTCTACAACATGGATAAAAGTCATAAAAAATTAATTAAAATCAGTAGACAGAGAGAACCTAGTTAAGACACACCGTTCTCCACTTTCCGCCGTATTCTCTACACTTTACCTTGACACCAGAGCGGAGAAATGAAAATATTAATGTAAATAAATATTTCACTTCCTCGAGTCGATTGAACCCACAATCAGTCGATTTTACAGTCACACTTTGTGCCTCTGCGCCACGATCGGCCTCTCTCTCTGGCAATTTTATAAGGTTTTTATTTACTACTACTTGTCGTGATAGTATGTGTGTTAGCTTATGTGAAATCTTGCAAGCTCAATACAGAGACAGTCCATCTCAAAACTCTACCATACACACTTCCCAGAGTTCAGTATATTCAGCTAAAATTTGGATTAAGAATTCATTTCTGATGACAATGTAATTACATATAATCAATATTTCATTTCCTCGAGTGGGGATCGAATCCACAACCAGTCTATTTTACAGTCACATTTTGTGCCACTGCGCCACGACTGGCCTCTATCGCCCAATATTAATCTATCAATATCTAGATTGGATAGATATATGAAACAATCTAAGATTGACGTTGGAGATTTATTAATATTATTAATAGAGAAAGATTTATTAATAGAGAAGGTTATTAATATTGGGCGTATATGGATATGGATAAAAGTCATGAAATGACAATAGTGATCTGGTATCTAAACCTCTGACAAAACATGATTGATTGTGTACGGCCATGACATGTTATCCTCCCTCTAAAGCAGTGGTTCCCAACCAGTGGTCCGCGGACCACCAGTGGTCCGCAGAAGCCTAAATATGGTCCGCGAAAGATTTTAATTTTGTGACTGGGGATAGTGAGGCGAAGGTTCTGTTTAATTATCACAGTTAATTTTTAATATACCTACATGCATAGTGGTCCCTGCTACCAAGAATAATATAAAAGTGGTCCTTGATCAAGAAAAGGTTGGGAACCCCTGCTCTAAAGGATACCAATAATAATTGACGCTTTGGGCGTGTTGTAATGATCTTCTGTCACCCTTTGGAAATTTGTGAATTGTGACTCTGATATTATATTTATTATTGTTTTTTGTGTTGGTATCATTTTGAAACACCAAAGATTATTTAGTTAGTATTGTTTATACTAACTATATGATAATAACTGCAGTTCATATAATATATTTTATTGAATTAATATTTTACAACTTAAAATACATTAATACTTTTAAGCTTGGAGCAGAGCCTGAGACTTGCGACCACAGGAGTAGGCTACAAGGGCCCTTTTACTGATTCAGACCCTCGTCTTCAGTGCTCCAGCCCAATGTAGCAAATTACTTTAATAAATATCTATCGCCTTTTATACACTTTAGTTATAAATATGGCTGCCTGTCAAAGAACAACACTGCCATTGAATAAATGCTGTGGCATATTACAGATTATCATTATAATCAGTAAATTAAGCAATTTAACAAATATATACTTTTATTATCTAAAAGAAATAAATTTTACATTTTTAGTTATATATTTCATTTCGATTAAATATTTCCTTCCGGTGGGAGAACCGATGATATATATAGATATAGATTATTAACACATATATTATAATCGCTTTTAACTCTATCAAGTGACCTAAGTTTAAATGAAACGCGGTGTACTCTCGACTGCGTGGCCGTGGCAGCATGAACTTAGTGTGACGCAGTCTACAAGTCTTGAAATTGGACCATAACTTCAGTTATTATGTGAATTATATTGTGGTAACTACTGTACTGTACATATATCATATATGTATAGAAATTAATTTTCAGGTCTTATGTTTATTATACTGTCCAAGAATATTTAAAGTATAAAATTGAATAGAAATAAGATCATTCCAAGGTCATTGAAGATGGCTAACATTGTATTATTGTATTAAACAACAAAATTGTAACCTCAATATTAAAAAGAACGTGTGAGTTTCTTGTCGGCTCTTCCCAGCAGAAATACCTTACGAGTCGGTGCACGGTGGTAGCTTTTTTTTTAAATTATGCTAACTTGTTTGCTGCAACTTGAATAATTTTTCGTTAGCCTTTCTAAAATACACAATAGCGTATCGGTGTTAAACACTATAGAAAACACAGATTTTAGATATGAATTAGTATTTTTTATGTTAAATGTTAAGTTTCTTCAGCAAGCACCGACTTATATCGTATCGTATCTTAAGTGCTTTAAGGTGCAGTTCAGCTTAATATTTCGCGATCTTAAGATAAGCTGTCTTGACAAATTGACGAACAGACAGACACAGACAAAAAACTCTAAAAAGAATAAAAAATGTAAATATACGATATATTTAGACATTATAGCAAATGACACAGTTTATACTATATAGGTTGATTATATCCACAACGTAGGAAAATATAATTTTCAATTATACTTGATATTCTAACACGGTTTTCAATTTTTTCTGAGTAAAAGTTACCTAGTTCGTTAAATTAGATACGAGCGAAGAATTATGAAGTGTCCACGTCAAGAATCTTTGACCTCAAAATTTAATATTAAAATGTAGCGTCCCTGAATAGCAAGTGTACATTTTTTTATTGATTGATCAAAGGTATAAACTTCTGGTAATGATATTGTTGTTGTAACTTTTCGCGACAAATAACAGTTTTATAAAAAAATATTTATTTGTCATGGAATTTTATTTGTCATGGAAGTAATTTTAATTTAAAAAGAATACGGTAATGCAATCATAATAATTACAAAATCAGTTATAGCCGATTAAATTTAATCGGAGAATATCGTCGTCGTGGTACATCGGTACAGTGTCTAACTGTAGACGTCACCATTGTGGATGCGATTCCCACTTGTTTCTTCGATCTCGTCGTCGTCGAGTTCTACTACTCAAGACGCAGTAACTAAAACGCCCAATTTCTAGCTAGTGTTGAGTGATAGAAATTGGCCGAAAAGTAAGGAAATGAAGTGTTTTCATAATAAGTTTCCCTCTGCCTACCTATTAGATACATGCGGGACTTTATTAGTGATGTTTTAAAAAATGATCCTTGAATATTCCTTATAGATTGGTAGTCGTTTTTTAACCGCATCAATAAGTCACGCGATGTCGTTCTTGAAAAACCTTGACAGACACACCTTTTGAGGTAGAAAAACTAAAAAAAATAACAAAAATTGTATGAATTTATCATAACATGCCATATATCATTAAAAATATTATACATTTCAATTACTTCTATATTCGTAGATAAATAATGTAGAGTATCGAGTAGGTACTTCACTTTCTTCCGTTCTGTCATTATAATATACCATTAGCGCATAATTGGTACTGGATCTTTATAGTATGCAATATATAATCTAGATCTGAGGTCGTCGAGGCGCAAGTGCATAGCGTATGTTTGTAATAGCAATGTTTGTCGGTTTGATTCCCAGTCAGGATAAATAATTATTTCATTTTCATTTAGTCGCTCTAGTAAGACAGCCAAAGCGCGACCTTTTCGCCACTCAACTCGCAATACAATGGCGAACTATATAATAAAATATAATATAATAAAAACCTTAAAGAAAACGGAGTATCTAAACCCTACGTTTATAGGTGCCCTCTACCTACCGCGCTATGAGCGGGATACAGCGTGAAGCTGCGTGTTGAGTGGCGGAACTTTAACAGTTGCACGGTTGTGCCCGTGTGCTAGGACAGGCCCCAATTCTTATAAATGTCCTATTTATAGATAAGAATTACCTAAATAGAAATAAATTATTTATTTTTGTAATTTTCATCTACTTTGGAATTTCTGTGGACCAGGATGTGAAGCTCGTGCCAGACCAAATCTACGACCAGTACGGATAAGATAATAAAAATATCTCCCTCTCTCTTATACAATTTAATATTTTTTTGAATAATATTTCAGAAATATTGAAGTATGTTCTTTGTGAAGTACCTACTACGCTAGAGCAATTTTTAATAAAAATTGCTTGCGTAACTATATCCGCTGTAAAACGGGCAATAAAATATCACAATGAAGTTATATTTACAAACATTGTTCTTTTTTATTAGAATAGTAAAATAGTAAAAATATTTTAAGAGTTAACCTAATTTTGTTTTAATCACGCTGTATCTCGCATATAGCAGGGTAGGCAATTTAAGTCGGATTCTGGAGGCATTGAGTGACGTAATTCAACAGCGTGTTTTGCCTCGATACCAGAGCGAAGAAATAAAATTATTAAATATTCCACGGCGTAACTTTAAGCTTTTAATTAGTTTATAACAATTTTATAGAAATATAAATAAGGATATTAACAAGTTATATATAACCACTCTAAAGACTTAACTGCCTTATAGAGTAAACCAAAACATTTTTTGTTTAAATCGCGCTTTTCCATTAAAAACATTTTATATTGCTTCTGTCACTATTGGAAATTTTATTTTAAACCGTATCCCGCTTATGCCGAAAGAATTCTGTTTTATAACGAAAGCCTTTAAACAATCAGATTTTGATTAAGAGGCGAATTTTTGCACAAAATAAAGCAATTTTTTTTTTAATAAAGCAAAAACAATATCTTGACACTAAAATCTCTAACATTTGTTTGTTAGGAACAGTAAATTGTATATTTGTAATAACATAGGATCCTTCTACTTTCTCTTTAGCCATATTACATTACTCGGGTACGAAGCAGGCATATTTCAAAGTTAAAAATAGAATGAATATAATGAAATTCTTATATTTACAGGAGTTCCTATTTATTGAAAACCATTGAAAATTACGATATTTTTGGTGACATCAGTAGATTCATATTTTAAACATATTATAACAAATATTACACAGATATACGTTTATAAATTTTTTTTTAGACAGAGGGAGGCTAGTAATAGACACTCATTTTCCCATTTTCTGCCAAGTGCTGGAAACATTGCGTGTTGAGGGGCGGAACTCAACGAAGAAATGAAAATATTAATTTAAATAAATATTTCATTTTCTTGAAATATTTATTTAAATTCAATTTTTTACTGCGCCACGACTGGCCTGTATAATATTTTTATACACATACATTTACTTGATGTCACGAAACAAGACCAATTTTCCATCAAAAAATGGACTAGATAGAATAGAAAGATATATATATATATATATATATATATATATATATATATATATATATATATATATATATACATTTTAATAATAAGGAACATTGTAATTTGTATTTTCATCCTTAATTTATAATAACAGAAGAACTTTTCAATCAAAATATCACGATCAAATGAAAAATAAAAGACGAAAGCATTCCTCGTAGTGTCCGCCTGAAGCGAATTTGTCCAAGCCTTTCAAAACTTTGTATGTTGCAAATGTTTTTGAATTACTTAAAATTTATAATATATAGAGGCCAGTCGTGGCGCAGCGGCACGAAGTGTGACTGTAAAACCGACCGGTTGTGGATTCGATCCCTACTCGAGGATATGAAATATTTACTTAAATTTATATTTCCATTTCTTCGCTCTGGTGTCGAGGTTAAGCGCGGCGTTAAGTTCTGCCACTCAATACGCAATGCCTCCAGAATACGGCAGAAAGTGAGGAACGGAGTGTCTTAACACTAGGTTCCCTCTGCCTACACTGCTGTGTGCGGGATACAGCGTGAAGCTGATTTTTTTTATAATATGTAATAGTATGGGGCCGTCGTGCGTTCCTCAGTGGGGCAAGAGACCCTCATTTGTCATCCTTCTAAAATGGATCGAATGTTATCAAAGACGTGTCGTCTTTTAAAAATATACCTCGTTTCTGTGAGAGGCCTTTTTTATTAATTTAACAAAGCACATGACATTATTTTTTATAAATAAGTCATCTAAAAAAATTAGTCGTTATATATTGGGAAACTATTGAAGATATATTGAAGTATCATCAGTGTTGATGATAAGCATCGTCGTCATCATCAACATGGTCAATTGATTTATTTACATATAAGATGAAGCTTCCATTATGAACAGAGGAATGAAGGACAGTTTAAATTTATTTTTGATTGGTTTTTGTTTACTTGTGATAATAAGATTAGAACTTAGCAAAAACAAGTCAAGAATATTTATATATTCCTTAAAGAATATACTATTATATAGTCCTTAAAGTCCTTCTCTTTCATTGTTATTTTCGCCTTTTCTAACTCGTTTGTGAATTGTGCTATGCACGAGCAACGCAGCAAACGAGCGTACGGGTCACCTGATGGCAAGTGATCACAGCCACACACGACCCCATATGTAACACCAGAGGAAGAAGAGAAGAGAACCTCTTGGAAGGTACCCAGGTTAGACATTTTTTATTTAAAAATTAAGTAACCTAACCTGCACTTAAAATCTGCATGAAATGCAAGCAAGTCACCACACGTTTATTGCCTGTCTTTCCGTCTTATACATACGTATATTACCGTTTATTCAGTATTTTATAGAGTAACTAGGCACAGTATAAAACAAATGGTATTTCATAAACGTTTTTGGTATTCTATAAATTGCCGAAGAATATATAGAATATTGTATAGAATACCGAATTATACAGATCGCCGGTAACATATACTTAGATATAATTTGTAAAGGGCCTTCATTTTGCTCATGTTTCATTGTTCATCTATAAAGGCAAATAGAAATTGGTTGTATCCCGTGGCTAAAATGCTGGATAACATTATATTAAAAATATTGACTGGTAGTTTTTGTTATAATAATATAATAATATAACTTACTTTTATTTTCCTTGAAGCGTAGCAGTTTCTTACAGTAAATGCGATTGCGATGCGGTTGTAAGTTCGATTTTCACTCGAGGGGAATTGTTTTCCTTTCCCGCTCTGGTTAAGAAGACAAAACGCAGCGTTGAGTTCCGCAACTCAAGACGATATGTCTTGAGAATTGGGTGGAAAGTGGGGGAAGGGGTGTCTAAACAGTAACACAAGCAGGGAGCAGCGTTAATTTCTTTTTCTATTCATCTTCACGCTGTAACTTCACACGGCAGTCTCTCTCACCGTAGTAGACTTATTTAATAATTTAAATATTTAATTCTTCTTCTACACAATATTAACAATTTTGTACATAATTTAAAAATCCCACAACAAAAGTAATGCAGGGAAATGTTATTTATATTTACAGTTTATTTAACACGTGTCGTAAGTAGACTTTTATTCATCCAACATCAACACTACAGGCATTGATTATTTTCCAATACAATTCCAATACAAGACAGTATTACAATAGTTAATTATTGAAAGCACTAACGAACCCAATAAATACGTACAATCCTACGTTCGCCCGCTTTGTAAGTAATTAAATTATTAGCCTGGCGATTGCATTTTTATTTCTTACTTCCTTCCTCTGAACAATATTATTAAATATTTCTTTCAACTTCGCGCTGTTTCCGCGATAAGTTGAAAAATCGGAATGCCAAGACTCTATACTCACTCTTTTTTATTTTCTAGTGTGTTGATTCTCTACATTATAAAATAATTAAGATTTTTCGGTTTCTACAGACAGAGTGCGGCTTTGGATTCCGTCACCACACGAAATGTACATAAATGAAATAAATAAAAGACTAAGTAAAGAAAGCAAAATATCACCACTAGCTTCTACCAGGCCATCCTGCTGCATTCGAAAGAAGCGTGAAGCTTACAAAAAAAGATTTTACAGCTCTTGCTGTTTATGGATTTGTGATGTATTAATAATAAAATTTTGGGTTTTTACTGTTTTTACACATTTTAAAATGACATTATGTTTTTCGGACTAATCGTATATATTCGAATATCAAAATATATGCGAAAAGTCCTATTATTTTTGAGGTGTTGCCTAAACTTTTGAAGTAGAAGGATGTCACACAATCCAACAAGCACGTCTCCATCTGTGTGTGTCTTCGCGTATGCGTTAAAAGCTTCAAAGGTGAGATTTTAAGGCATTATACTTTGAAATCTCAATCGAATATTTTCGCTGTTTTCATCAAAGAATTCCTCACGTAGAAGCTTTGTGTTTGCATTCATATATTGCATGTAGAGCTCAGTATTGTCTATATCAAATCGATAAGATATGTGCTTTAAATATAGTGTGTCGGATGACGGAACCTAACACCGCGCTTTATAAAGCAAGCAAAAAAATAATAGTGTAAAAATAAAGTTTCAAGGTCGTTGTGGCGTAGTGATTTTGGTTCTTACTTAGGGGAAATGTATTATATAATATTTTTATTTTCCTTGTTTTGGCAACAATACAAAGGACGGCGTTGTCTCGAAAATTCCGTATAAAGTGGGGACCGGAGTGGCCCTTTTATTTGTGGGATACAACGTAAAGCTGAAAGTTTTCCCTCTAGTGGGGTTCGAACACTCATCCATATTTAAGACACTGGTGATTGTGAAGAACAAAAAGTGTCTAATCACTAGATTTTCTTTATATATTCCCAGAAAATATTTCTATGCGTCATAATATCAACTTCCGTTATTTATTTGTGTTTCAGATTTATTCGTCTAGGTTAGTTAAATTGCTTCTATAAATTATTATGACTACAGCTTGTTTATTCCATTGTTTTGCTTGAAAGTAATAAAACTTTTGTATATAAAAATGAATCTATTAACGTGACTTCTTTTGTTTACAATAATACTTACTGGATACTGTTTTTATGGGAAATACTGACGCCGTTGTATCGCATTCAGAATGTGTTAGACTTGTGGTAGTGGGTTCGAAAATATTGGCAGAAAAAAACTTTGATTGTAAGCGCAACTCTTGTAAGTTCGATCGCCACTGTTGGGAATATTTTCATTTCCAAGCTGTGGTAACAAAACAGAGCGCGGCGTTGAGTTCCGCTACTTAACACACATTGGTTCGAAAATTAGGTGGTGCGTTTGGAAGGGAGTGTCTTAATATTAGGAGTCCTTTGACTACCCTGCTATATACGTGAAAGTATTTTTTTTAAATAACGGGAACTCTGTTTTTACATAATACTGTTATACATTATAAATGTAATTATTTAAACTGGATTGATCGCGTCAACCGTATACCGTACGTCCTGATCACGACATACTGTAAATGTAAAGTATAACGTTATAATATATTTTTTTAGTTAATATTTAGTCGCGTAATGCTGAAAGTCGTCTGTATATTTATGGACATATATTAAAAGAATAGCTTACAAGAGTATGGTTCTATATATAAAAACATATATTTTTATACAAGATCTTATAAAGAAAAACTGAAATGTCAAGGTATTTAAGGTATCTATAGTAAAGGAGAAGAAAAATCTAAATCAAGTGCGAGTCGGCCTTGCCCATCGATGGTTACGTACGTTCCATGATTGTAGGATAACAGTATAAAAGTTCATAAACGTAAATTTGCGTGGCGTATGCACTCATTTTTTATGAAATAAACTACAAATATAAGGTTGTTATGGTTTTTTAACGATTTAATTTTTACGATTAATCTAAGAAACGATTTAAAAATTTTAATGTAGTTTTCATTATTTTATTTTAATTTATTCCAATCGGTTCATAAATAAATAAGTTATACAAATAATAAGTTTTTTGTTCCAGTTTATTGCTGTAAAATAGAAGACGGAATTCCGTATCCAAAGGGTAAAACGGACCCTATTACTAGGTCCCCAGTGCCCGTCTGTTTGTGAAATTATTACAGATGATGTATTTCTGTGCGCGTTAACAACAAAAAAACAGAATAAAATAAATGTTTAACCTATCTCACAAACAACAAACGTATTTTTTTTTGCCGTTTTAAAATACAGAATGTTATTGTCGTCACCACTTTAAATGAAAGCACTGCTTTAACTACTCTATAAAAACCTACCTCTAACTACTCTATAAAAAAAGAATATAATTAATACAATAGAGATTTTAATTACATCTATGAAGAAAATTATAGTACTAAGTAACCAATATATATGATTTACTCTTATATAAAGAAATAAAAAAAAAACAGAATAGTGCCATAAAAACTTTCATTTACAGGAAAAAAACCTTCGTTAGAAACTACATAGGCAATTTATTATTGTATTTTATTTTGCGTGTCCAATAGTCTACTATGGTGTATGTATTTCAGAATTATCCATCCTTCTGTTATCCTTTATAATAAAATTAAAAAATCGGCTTCACGCTGTATCCCGCACACAACAGGGTAGGCAGAGGGAACCTTTTTTTTTTTTTTTATGGAAAAGGACAAGGCAAACGAGCGTTCGGGTCACCTGATGGTAAGTGATTACCGCCGCCCACGACCCCGTGCAACACCAGAGGAGCTACAGGTGCGTTGCCGGCCTTTAAGGTGGAGATAGACGCGCTTTTTGAAGGTACCCATTTCATATCGACCTGGAAACACTGCCGCGGGTAGGCCATTCCACAGTTCCGTGGTGCGTGGAAGGAAGTTCCTACGAAACCGCACAGTAGTGGATTGCCACGTATCCAGGTGGTGTGGATGATATTTCAACTTATGTCGTACTGTGCGGTTAGAAAATTCGGCGGCAGGTAACAGGTCAAACAGTTCTTCAGAACACTCCCCATGATAAATGCGATAGAGAACGCACAGCGAGGAAACGTCTCTACGCAAAGCCAAAGTATCAAGCCTTTCACAGATTATTGGGTCCACAATGATTCGAGTGGCTCTACGTTGTATGCGATCAAATGGTTCAAGCTGATACTGGGGTGCACCAGCCCAGAGATGAGAACAGTACTCCATATGAGGCCGAACCTGGGACCTATATAGGGACCTATATAGGGCCAAACGGTGTTTTGGCGTGAAGTACCGTCGCGCTCTGTTGATGACCCCCAGTTTGACCCCCAGTTAGAACCTAATGTTAAGATATTCCGTTCCCCACTTTCCGCAGAGTTTCTGGAGGTATTGCGTGTTGAGTGGCGAAACTAAGCGCCGCACGTTTGCCTCGACACCAGAACGAAGCAATGAAAATATAAATATTAACAAATATTTCATTTTCACGAGTGGGAAATCGAACTCACAACCAGTCGATTTTACAATCACTTTGTACCCCTGCGCTACGACTCGCTTTGACTGGACTGACTCCTTTATACATATACAATAATTTTACCTAAAAATCAAACTTGTAGTTTCCGTAAATTCCACTATGTAAGACCATAACGTAAGACGCAACCATCTATTATAATAAGACAAAGAACATAATAATGAAATGGAATAAAAAACGACAGATCTTATCTTTTCTTTTATCCTGTATTTTTCTTGTAACGATTGCAATCTGACCTCCTCAACCTTTCAAGGATAACTCAAATTAAGACAAGCAACTCATTAATTAGAGTGATTATTTGGTATTACGAATTTGAGAGACGAGTTTTAAGGGAATAAATGTGAAAATCGTCGTGGTACAGTATCTGTCTGTTGTGGGTTTGATTTCCGCTCGGTGAAATTTTCTCGCTCTGGTAACAAGATAAAACGCTGTGTAATTTTTTTTAGTTGATTTTTTTTATTGATAATATAGCTTGAATAATAATATAAATAATAATAGTTTATTTTTAAAAGATTTTCATTCGTTACATTTATAATATAACATTTATAATCACTCACAAATATACTTAGCTCAGCTTAAGCCACGGTCTGTATTCATCTATGTCTTATAAATAATATTGGTTCAATTTATATTTCTTTTCAGGTTGATTATGTAGACAACGAACAATGAAATACTGTAATTTGATTTTTACCGTCTGTTGGAGCTCGGTGTCTTTTAGATATGAAAATTTCCAGATATTAACTTAAATTTACTCAAAAAAAAGTAATTGAACGCTTGTTTAGTGTTTTTTTTAATGTAAGTTTTACTCCACACTAAAAATTCTTCAATTTAAGTATTTATATTAAATAAAAAAAAGAAGATACTAATTACAAAAAGTGGATCACGATATGGAGCACATATAGAGATAGACTCTTTAATTATATAATATATATATATATATATATATATATATATATATATATATATATATATATATATAAAAATAACGTAGCGTCGAGTAGGTACCTCGCACTCGCGCCTCTTGGACGAGACACGCGAGTTCGAGTCCTCGAGAATTAGTTAGAAAGTGGGGAAAGTGGGGGAGTCTTTATACTAAGTTCCTTGCTGCAAAACCGTAAAACTATTCTGCTTAAGTTAAATAATGTTCTATCACATATTAGCTAAATCCGTAATATCGTCAATAATTGATGTTTTATATTAAATTCATCTGTTCACCACAAAATGTGAACTTGACATGACCTCTATAAAGCATCTAAAATATCAAAGAAAACTATAAATCATTTTAGTAATATTATATAATCCCGCGTGGCTTCACCTGGTTTAACTATATTAATATTTATTTAACTGTAATTAAAAAAGTGTCTATTTGAAGCTGAACGGTAGTTGATATGATTGGTTTTAAAGAGCTGAGGTTAACTTACATCGGAGAATTCCAAATATTCAAATCCCGGTATTTTTTATCATCACAGTTGTATAAAATGATTGTTTGAGCTATTAGCAATTTTATCTATAACCTTTTTATTCATGAACCGATTGTTATAAAACAAAGACTAAATGATAAGGGAAACTTGCCAGAATCTAATTGTGATAGCTATGCAGCTATCGCAATATATAAATCGGTTAAGCAGTTTCAAAAAAGTTAACAAACGCACAGACAAACGGAATTATTGTTAAATGAAAACCGATGTTTTTAAAATCTATGCTCAAATGTTTGATCCTATGTAAAGTCAACTTACGCCCAATATTAATAACCTATCTCCAACGTCAATCTTCGATTGTTCCATATATCTATCCAATCTAGAGATTGGATGGATGTATGAAACAATCGAAGATTGACGTTGGAGATAGATTATTAATATTGGGCGTTAGCTGATCGAATTTGCAATGAAGAGATACACTGAATGGCAGGTACTAACGAGGATGTCCCGGTAAAAATGAAAAACAACGCGCTCAGCTAGTTTGGGCATGTTGAACAAAATAACATTTATGATGAAAAGTAAAAGGTGAGAGAGGTAGGGGAGACCTCGGTTGACCGTCAAAAACACAATATCAAAAATACTGGAGGAAGGTCACGT
>JAATLQ010032591.1:0-14755 GCA_013421005.1 Heliconius erato x Heliconius himera
TTTAAAGGACAATATTTTTGTAAAACATTATTTTTATGTATCTCATAAGGTTGAGTCGGCGCACGCCATGTATGCGTTAAGCAAGCTCATTTTGGGTGACGTTTGCTTATAACAACAAATAAACTTTGCAATCCGTTGCTTAGCAACGGTCGGTTGTTATTAACATGGCGGAATAAATTGCCTGTCAAATTGAAAAATATTTTAATATATTAGTATATATCGACAATATTACAAATATGGGAAAAAAAGTAGCCTATGTTCATCCGGAAACCCTAAGGTATCTCTATATGAGTATTTTATCATAATTGAATTAGCGGTTTGGCCCTGATTGCGGCACAGACAGACAGACAGACAGACAGAGTTACTTTCGAATTTATAATATAGGTATGGATTTCTAATATATAAAAATAACAAGAATATCTTAAGTTTTAAGTATTAAACATAATCATATTTTCAAAAGAAAAAATATACAAAAATTTCGAAGCAGCCATTACTTATAATTTTCATATACATAGTAACATAACTTTTTACATCATAATTCAACTCCTATAAAGGTAAGTTAAAAATATTTCGTCCAGGCCTTTTAAAGTTCCGAAAGAAAGTTTATTTGTGCCCAAGCGTATCCCGAGGCACGTAGAGAGCTGCTTGCTTCATTTAGGATGAAACTTTCTTGTTTTGCATTATACGGAGGCGTAGGGAAAGTCACCCTAGAGATCTGAATATTTCATAAGCAGAACACTGTCAGCACATCCCTTTGCATTACTAAAATGGCTTATATGTTTAACAAGGATAGAAAGCGTCAACTATTTTGTTTCTTCTTAATTTTGCTTTTAGATTATTATATATTGTTGGCAAATGTGAATAATTATATTTGTAATGAGTCATGTTCAATAATTATATATACTACATACGCAATAACATATTTTTAATTTGGAATGTCTACCTGTATAAAGTAACCAATAGCTTAAAATCTAGAAGTGTTAAAAATTCTTTAAAATGTATTACGAAGTGATGAGACTAAGGTAGTTCTTTATTTAATAGACTATAAATTTACTAGGTAGGATACTTTACTAGGTAGGTGGGCAAAGAAAACCTAGTGTCAAGATATTCTGGTCTCCACTTTGTGGTCAAAATCGAGACATTGGGCGATAAGTGACGAAATTAAATACTTAGCATTGACCAGAGCCATGAAATAAACATATTTCGTTCACCAGACGCCGTCCTAGTGCACCATTTCAATAAAATTATATGGTTTCTTTATGATATTACTCCATATTTACGTACCATTACCGAAATATATTTAAAATTAACACATTAATTTAAATAGAGAATTGGTATAAATAAACAAATAAATAATCTAATTTTCACATTTCATTAATTTATTTTAATCATATCCGGCAGGTGTCTATATCAATGAAGGCTTTTCGAATAAAATAGGTTAAGTAAATAACTAGATTGCCCAATAGGCCGATTCAATTTCAGCGGCTTAAAATGGAGTTTGCATTTTGTCTGATTCAGCTTTTAATTAACATTGGTCTGACCATTTTGCTTAGATAGCAAATGGTATATTTAATAAACGGTTAAAAACAAATTAAAGTCTTGTTTTTAAACCCTGTCTAGCTTTCCACTTTATAAATATTTGGTTTTGTAAAAGAATTTATAATATTTTCACTACAAATGACTGGCAGTATAATTGACGTTACCAATATCGAACAAGCACCGCTTACAAAACATGCAAATTGAATGTTTATTTTGGAATATTCCTTGTAAATACAGAATTTACCAATAAGTATAAAAACAAAGTGTTTTTTATCCGATGCTGTCTTATCAATGACGACGGTTCAAGGCTCGAGAAATTTATTATTACAAGATAGCTTCTGTGAATAAAATCTTGATAACATCAACGTCGTCGTCATTATAAGTTAAATTAAAAACAAATATTTTTCTGAATTTAGGGCATGAACTTTTACAATTTATCATTATATAGTATTTCTTCAATCTTTTCAGTACTTTTAAATAATGTAGTATTAAAGTCTACGAATTATTTTAGCAGAACTTTCTTGGATTTTAAAATTACTGTGAGTGTGGGTCTTATCTGCGATAACGTTGTCATACGTATTAAAGTCACATTATATTTTTGATTCCTTAACCTAATAAATTCATGAATATTGACGTAAAACATATAAAAAATAAACGTTTTACGTTAAACTTGTGATTTCATAAGAATGAAAAGTAGTTTCCTAACCAAAAACAGTTGTTAGTTTTATATCTCTGTCCGAAGCACAACAAAGAAACATCGCATTTCAATGTTTCGCTATCAGAATTTCCGCGTCGATGGCGCTGTTGTTACTTTTGAAAAATAAACGGGACTGCAACAGGCGAGCTTTGTAGTTTTTCTTTGTGGTATTTATGTTTGGCAGCGATTGCCGATATTGCTCTTTATTTCCTATTTACAACTTTTTAAATGATGAAGTAAATATAAGTAATCGTCAAAGATTTTACGTTGAGAGGCCGTCGTGGCGCAGTGGCACAAGAATGTGACTGTAACGCGACGTTTGTGGGTTTGATCCCCACTGGAAAAAATTAATGATATATAGTAAATATTAATTAATATTTTCATTTCTTTGCACTTGAGACCAAGGCAAAAGTTCCGCCACTCAACACGCGTCACGTATTCCCTCAAAAAAAATTGTGGAGTGGACACTAGGTTAACACAGCGTGAAGCTGATTTGATTTTTATAATAGATACATCTATAATATATCTAACTGGGGATAACTATTGAAATAAAGTTTGAAAGTAAAAATAAATAAAAAATTATAAAAATGTAGGTTTCTTTTATTGTTCTTATCATTTGAAAAATCGTATCCTTACAAAATTCTAACTACAATCTCATTGAGTTATATTCAGTTTACATTGTATGGGTAATAAAGCTTTCTGAAATAGGTCATAAGTAAGATCGATCTCACATCTAAAACCCTTGAAGAATTGCATCTAGTGGTCTACAATGAGCTTCAGTTTCGCAATACGCCATGAAAAGGTGCTTTGAAGTATAGAAATCATATAAGTTTATATTGCTTCTGAGCAGCGTGTATTTATAATAGAAAATAGTTTGTTACTAGTATGTTTTGAAGTCTTTTTTTAATATATGCATTTTTTGATGTTCTGTTCTTTTGTAGGTACTATAATAGTTTAGTATTTCAAATGTTGCTATAATATGCCATGTTAATTTCATTTTATAATTAATTAATTATTTAATTTGTATGTCTTTGTAAACTTTATCTGCTTTATATACGTACATATACATTTGCAATGCTAATAGAAAAAAATATATGCAATCTAAAAAGTATACGCATTTGCAAAGGCAATAAAATAATTAATTATAAATATTTTTTTTTCAAAAAGTGAGTACTTTTGCTTTTATTTTATTTTAGTATTTTTCTTATGCTATATACTTATTTATTCCTTTTAGGTTTCGTTGATTATACGTCATATGTCTTTAAATTCAAATGTTCCCTTTCGCTGTCTGGGTATCACAAAAAGATAATTGTACCACAAAAATCTCCGTTCAAATCTGTACAATATTTCTGAAGAATAGCTTATACAAACAGATAAACAGAGGTTGAGGCCAGTCGTGGTGCAGTGGCACAAAGTGTGACTGTAAAATCGACTGGTTGTGGGTTCGATCCCCACTCGAGGAGATGAAATATTTACTTAAATTTATATTTCCATTTCTTCGCTCTGGTGTCGAGTACAAGCGCGGCGTTGAGTTCTGCCACTCAACACGCAATGCCTCCAGAATTCGGCAGTGTGGAACGGAGTGTTAACACTAGGTTCCCTCTGCCTACCCTGCAGTGTGCGGGATACAGCGTGAAGCTGATTTATTTATTTATTTATAAACAGAGGTTCTCGGGACTTTGTCTCAAGAATAGTTGGAGATATCGAGTTGAAATTGTTTAAATTTCAACTCGATATCTCCAATCATTCCTGAGATAGTCTCTTTATAGATACACAGACGGACAACAAAGTGATCTAGTAAGGGTTCATTTTCTTTCCACCTAAAAAAAAATATTTCTACATTTACTTATAAAAAAGATGTGGCCGTTTACATTGCAATAAATGCCTATTTCTACACTATAAAGGTAATCAGAATAGATAGAGGCTATATCCGGTTGACCTAGAATTATGAAATTTTGCAGCTAGCATCTACAGGTCTATAGTATTAGATCAGGAAAAAAATTAAAACTATACATTTGTGGTTAAATCCTAAAAAAATAAAGCCTTAAAGGGGAGGCAAAATTTAGTGTCAAAGCCGCTAGTACAAGTGAGTTATCGGATGAAAGGGCTCTGGCTAAAATTTTTGTACGGAACCCTCGGTGAGAGTCTGACTCGCGCATGTCCTGTTTTTTTCTAATATTAAGAATTTCCTAAAGTTATTTTTCCTTATTTTGGTTGTGCATTCCAATTACTCGGATATTTTTTTAAGAATTGTTCTCTACTTATCCTTTTTTTCAGATTATTTAGACTTATATTTTCTTACAAATCCTATTGAAAATGAAAATAATTAAAATAAATATATTTAATAAATATTCGTATAGCTCAAGCGGGCGAAGCCGCCCGCTAGTAAATATATAAATTAGTTTTGTACCTATTACTTTTCAATTTAACATCGTATAATAATATGAGGGTTCCGCCCTAATGTCGTAGAGACACTGATGAATCTGTATCAAATTATTTGCGTGGCGGCGCCGTGGCGGGTCTTTGATAAAGCCACAGTGTATACTATTTGTATGGTTGCCAAATTACTTTACACAATGTAATAAATCTCGGTACTTTGTGGAAATTTTATTAACGAACGTCTCTGTTTTCTTTTTCGCTGTTTTTATTAAAACAAATATTATAATTATGACTTATAAACTTTAATACTTTTTGAAAATCGAATTTTCTACGATCTTTTGTACGATACATATTCTTAACAAACTGTAAAATTATAGTCTATGGTAAAATGTTATAGGTATACGGCCTGTCGCCGGCCAATAATCTAGTTAGGGCGACCGCACGCGCTGCCGTCGGCACGCCGGCACCGCATCGCCGCCTGATCGAAACGTAATTGGGTGTACTCACCTGCCATATAACCGATTATAAAATAATAATTTAATAAATTTCTAAAGCAGATTGGCTTTAAAAGGAAACAGTAAGCACAAATATAAGTAAATAAAAAATATGACCATTTTAATTATTTCAGAATTTCCACCCATTCAAGTAGTGGAAAATTCTGCTGTAGTCAATAACCTGTATGATAAAATGTTATTGCCCATAAGAACTGTGTGATGAATCTTGAAATATGTTTTAAATCTAGTTAAGTTAAATGCTATTATTTAAAAATATGTATTACGGGTAACTCAGATTTTAGTAATTGTCGTTGTCAGCCACACACTTGCGATCTAAACTAACCGTGTGCCTTGTAACAAACTCGAGTACAAGTCAAATTGAAATGTCACTCTATCAAATTATACCAACAGTGTTTCACGTCGCGTAACCAAACGTCGGACTGTGGACTTCATTTGTGTAGCAAACTGAATATATAATAGCAATGTGAGACTTGCGTTTCATATAAATTAAAATCAACTCGAACTATACGCTGAGAGCAATATTCATTACGAAGATTATACATTATGATAATTGCAATTATGATATCTATATATATTAAAATTGTTAATCTGTTGTAAATTACTAATGTAGTAAATGTAAACGTACAGAGCCTATTAATTTATTGAAAATAAATTGAAATGTGGTTTTAACGTAACATTTTTACTATATTATTTCACCATAACAAACCGCTAGTACATAAACTTGATGTAGGTTATAATATGTTTATTATACTAATGAAGAGAGCTGCTTTCTTTACAACATTTGGTACTAAGGGCACAGTCGAAAAAATATGATGATATGTACATGAAATATTTAGAATATTATTTTGATTTTAACACTGTTATCAATTTTTTTATGCAACATGCTTTGGTTAGCCTTCGTTTGGCCTTCAATAGGCTTGCTTTTTATTTGGTGTTTAATAATTTTGCTTAGAAAAGCGATTTCGTCAACCATGACTGATTATCATTGAGCCTTTTTAACTTAAAAATGTTTTAAGTTAGCCGTTGGTGGATAAATTTGTGGATTTGCGTATAAATCTAATCTAACTATAAGTCCTTTTAAAAACTTCATCTATACTTTTTAAAAGCCCTTTTAAATCCTTCTTGATTTCGTAGACATATTGTTTTCAAAAATTTAACCAAAAAACATTTATGAAGTAATTTTGAACACCCATGCATAATATTTAAACTTGTGATTTTCCGATACAATGTACTCGTAATACAACACTATAAACGGTTTTTAGGTGACTTTTCTTCCCATTATTCAGGAGTACCTGATGGTTGGGAGAAATGTTCATCTATTAAAGAAAAAAAAAGACGAAAAGATTATCGTCAACAGAACACTCACACACTTGACATGAAGTGGAAACTTTATTTAAAAATAGCCTCTATGCTAGTAAAGCTTTGTTGTAAGAATAAAGAGTGAATGAGTAAATAGTGTCAGTCAATTCCGGCGTAACTGGAAAGCTTTGAATAGCCGTGCCGATACTGGCCTTGTCCGACATTCGATAAACAGAAGTCTCGATGAATACTCATAGCTCGTGTAACCTTTTACCTTTATCCAAGCTCCGTATGAATAATGCTTTAATTTATAAATGGATTAGTTTTCTTAAGTAAAGTAAAAATACTTATTAATTTACATTATTATTTCGTAAAAATAGCACTTGTACTTTAAATAATAGAATTTGTTGAGACACTATCGATAAAAAATGTTTATATATAGATTAAGATGTTTAAATAATATATATTTTATTCATTCATTCCTCATCATCTTTTGCTTGTGAATTTTCTTCTTAATATTCTTTGCTTCCTTGTTTTTTCTTTTTTGGGAAGTTAACGGTGTTGTGGATTCTAAATGGAATTTTGTCAAATGTATTAACATTTTATTTTAAGAAAAAAAAAATACGTAAATGATGTAATAATAAAGTAAAGTTACCTAAATGCTCCAGGACAATAATATTATTAAAATACTCTGATAAGGTTTCCACTCTATTCAGTACATCTGTAAATTCATAATAATTATTAAGAATTTAATCACTAAAAGATCCTAAATATTCTTGGAATGCTTAGTGATTTTTTTTTACTTTAGGAGCATAATAATAGATTCATATTTTACTCTGTCCTCCATTTGGCACACATTTGGAGAGGTTGTTTTTATATAGTGGATCCAACTTCACGTTTTACATTATCAGACTTGCCCACACTTACCAATATTATAAACATAAATTTAAGTGACATTTGTACCAACAGCCTTCGTGTAAAAAAAAACGACTCAACCCCTACGCTTAGGGGGATGCGTTTATTATGTAAACTTTTTAATTTATAACAAGCTATGATATCCAAATTGTAAAAATATTGTTACTGACCTTTACTGTCCACATTCAAATGTAAGTTTCTGGATTCCACTAAAATATTCAACATACAAAATTAAAAATTAGAGTACCTACTATTAAAATTGATTTACTACATTATATTTGAAGGAGTTTTGATTCATCAAAGCTTCAGATTAATATGTTATCGAATTATATGTATTAAAAATAAAATTATATGAAAACAAACGTCAAATGTTTTTTTAACTTACATATTTTTTCCACTTCTTCGTCAACTAGAGATATTCCTACTAAAATTTTATTGTATTTTTATAGATGTATTTGTAAAAATAAAAAAAATCATAAGGTGAGTAAAACATATTTGATGTAAAAACTTACACATTTTTCGAAATTGTATTATTGCAAGCGTATGTTCGTCACTTTTATGCTTAACGGCAATATCTAGGAAAGTAATTTTATATACATAAATAAATATTAATAATAATGTACTTAAATATTTTTGTCTTAATATATTGACTATTGATAATTATCAATAAATTGTTACATTGTAGTATTGCAGCAACTAGTGTCAGATTTTTTATCTCAATATGAAAAAAAGCTGTTAATGCTGAATTATAATGTTTTTTAAGAATTTGATTGCTGAGTATAAGTCACATTATGGGTACCATGCATGCATGGGTACAAATATGCCATGGGTATATATATGAAATATTTTGTATCCATATTTTTTAGCAGTTTTATTTTTAATGTAAAGTAAATTCATTGCTTATAATAATAATATTTGTACTTGAAATACAATATCAATATATTTCTTTATATAATATCAAGCGAATCAATCGATATTTTAATTAAAATGTTGATAACCTTTTACATTTATTTTTTTAATTACCGTCGGTTTTGGTGTTCACATTTAACCCGCTACAAGTCGCTTTTAGTTTGCAAGAGTCAAGATCTGCTGCGTTGTCGCAAACATAATTCCAACGACAAGTTCTTTCCTTGCTAGCTTTAGGTTTCACTGAAATTTAAATTTAGTTTGATTAATGAGTTTCATAAATCTAGAATTCGTTTTTAATTGATATAAATATACTGAATATATATTATAACTTAACTTAACTTCACGCTTAATCTTTAGCGGCGTAGTTAAAGAGAACGGAGCGCCAAACGCTACAATCTCTACATACTTCTGTCGCTTAGTCCACTGTTATCAACTTCTTCATAACCTTCGGGGGGTCCTCATGCTTTTTACGTCACCTTCGTACAGTATCTTTGATTCTGTTTTTCGAAGGTCAACCGAGGTCTCCGTTTATATATTATTATTATTTTTCAATACAAATTTACCCATTTTAAAAAGTGAAATTGCTCGCGATTCCTCTAAATAATTACTGAAAACCTCGAAACCATGTAAGTATATTATAATATTTAGAAAATGAAGTGGTAAAAAAATTATAATTATGAAGCGTATATTTTCTACTTAGTTTACCCTTATAAGGAATCTATCAACAGAAAGAGCACGATCATTTTTTTACGAGATGTATTGTTAGTGTAATCTATTTATCAACCACTAAGGTGAAAGACGTGAAATTGAATTAACATTGCAAAGAAAGGTGTTGAAATTTATATATCGTAGAAAATAACACTAAAGTAAAGTAGAAAATGTTTTTTATGGACAAAATAAGTATAAACATACCTACCTATATTTTTTAAAAATATAACGGCTATTTATGATACCGCTATTTTTATGCTATGAATGGGTGGTTTAGTAACTTTATTATTTTATACACTATAGAGGTTTTTTTTATATTTTAAAATAGTAAACGACTTTTAATTATTTAAATTAACTTGACTACGGCCATACTGTACTAAAGTCACATAACCGTATAAAATTGCTAAAAATGTTATAAATACCGTTTTATCGGCCTACCGTTTCACCTTCGTTCAGTAGGTCGTTCTTTTCTTAAAAATCTTGTTTATATTTGCTGGTTTACGTTCATTCTTACCGTTTTCCTTCCCTTTTTTACTGTTGCTGCGTCGTTTATTTACGATTAATTTTCTTGTTTTACCTAATTTTTTTGCTAAAGAAATCCCTAAAAACATAATGTTTATATGTATTTATGTTTATTTTTTATTGTTATATTTAATGTTAAGTATTTCATACTGTTACAATTCCGCTTCAATTTATAATAACTGTTTGTACCCATTTTTCGGGGAATTGCTGCTATAATTTCCAACCCCTCCTTTACAGCGTTATCGATTAAAAATTTCGAGAATTGGACTAACCGTAGTAATTTAAGACTTATGGATGTATAATATATAAAAACACAAACTATAATAAATACCTCTTCTTTTTGCCTTTTTTATTATTTGATCAGATGTTTTTGTTATAACTGTAAAATTTCAATAAATATTTTGAATTAAAATATCTAATTACATTTATACAATCTATATACTATTTAACTAAATTTGACATACGTTTGTACTGGCTTTTTTTGGGCTCACTTTGAACTTCGACGAATTGTCCTGTCATATGAATTATAAATACGCATTATACTTTTAATTGCATTTAATATAATAACATAATAGACGCTTACATACACTAGACTATTTTAATAATACCTCTCAAAAACTTAGTTTTTCTTGCTTGAGTTGAAGTTTCTTCAACTGGTACAAAATCTGCCACATAAATTCTTTTATTTTTAATATTATACTCAAATTGGGACTCTAATATATTTTAATTAAATAAACATTTTCACCTTCTCCACTTAAAGCCAATGCTTGTAAGGCGTCAATGCTAGTTACATCATAATCTGAAATTCAATATAAATTACATTCACATAAATAATATAATATAGAAATATTAAATAGTTTCGATTTACCTGTCAAAGTAACTATTCTCTTGTTTGTTAGAACTGAAAACACATTTTAAATTATTACCATTATAATTAAAGTAGTGTTCCCTTTTTAAACAGACATTTTTTAGTACTTACAAAAAGCTTCAAATAATTTATCTGACAGTTCTTGTGGGTTCCTTGTAGAACTAACAAAACCTTTACCGACTAAATTAAAAAAAGATATATATATTTATTATTAAATTATTTGTATCATTGATTAAAAAAATAAATAATACGTACTTCCTGGATCGTTAACTGAAATAAAATGTACATTAGAAATATAGAGTTCGTTTTCAGTTTGAAAGGGATAATGTTATATGTACTTATATTCAACGAGACACATTCCAGAGGCAGGAAGAATAAGAGCGTTCATTAAGTTACTTTATAGTTTCAATTTCTGTTCAATCCAGTACAGAATCACCTCTAAAGTAAACACATTGTCTTTATTAGTATTTATAGACAGCTGATGTAACATTACAATGCCAATGTATAGCTATTTTGTAGCTATGTTATAAAAAAATATGAATTAATTTTTTTTATTTGTAACTCCCACGCAAATTGTTCAAGACGTCATTAATGTACACATATGAAACCTAGACAACGTTTTCTTGTTCTGCTTTTTATTTTATCTATTTATTTCGGTACGCTTGGTCAGTTGTACGCAATTAAAAACCACGAACCTTATTATTGATGAATTTGATTACTTTATAATACCTTTCTCCAATAGTTTGCTTGCTATCGGAAGCATCTCTTTCGGTGTGAAAGTGTCACCTGTTGCAAAATTTTAAAATTTTAACTATAAAAGTAATTTTATTTTAGTTAATTTAAGTTGTCTTAAATCAGCTTCACGCTGTATCCCGCACACAGTAGGGTAGGCAGAGGGAACTTAGTGTAAGACTCCGTTTCCCATTTTCTGCCGAATTCTGAAGGCATTGCGTGTTAAGTGGCAGAGCTCAACGCCGCGCTTTGCCTCGACACCAGAACGAAGAAATGGAAATATAAATTTAAGTAAATATTTCATCTCTTCGAGTGGGGATCGAACCCACAACCAGTCGGTTTTACAGTCACGCTTTGTGCCGCTGCGCCACGACTGGCCTCATGATTTATTTTTTTAAGTTGTCTTAATTTTAAATATTGTTTTACCTGCCGTTAGAGGTCGCCCTTCTAAAATAAAAAAAAACATACATGTATGATTAAAGACTTATAATAATTGTAATGTTAAATATTTAATGCTGGAACTTTTTTGTAAAATTATTATTTTAGGATTTAACCACAAATCTATAGTTTAAATTTTTTTTCCGGAACAATACTACCTGAAAATGCTAGCTGCAAAATTTCATAATTCTAGGTCAACCGGATATACCCTATTATTTTATTGATTCCTTTTATAGTGTCGTTTTTTGCTATTTATATATTTTTAAGTAAATGTAGAAATAGGTTTTTTTTTCAGGAAATTATGGGGCCGTAGATCTACACGTATATGATTTGAATTTCAAATCCATAAATCCAAGCCTTCCTTAGATAAAGACGGACGGACAGACGGACAATATAGTGATCATATAAGGGTTCCTTTTTTCCTTAAAAAGTACGGAACCTTAATAACTACGAAATCAAACATCAAATGTAACAGTACATACAAGTTTTAAGTAATATCAACTGTAATAAGTATTTACTTACGTATTGAAAAAGCGTTACTTTTTGAAGCCCAATAAATCTGTAATAAGAAAATTTTATATATTATATGTATCTCTATAAAAATGTCCATCTATATAATATACACTTACATAATTAAACACAAACGTTGAAAAGTAAAATATAGCAAACTGCCGCTCCATTCTGAACAAACAAAAAGGTTAAGCTAAAACACAATAAACTGAAAATCCAATTACGAAAGTTAATAAATTGCAAATAGCGTGACATTTGTTTAAAAGCCTTATATTTGTTTATGAATAAAATACTAATGTGGGATTGTATATTACTACGATTCGGCCGCATTTTATAAATATTATATTATAAACATGCTTCTATTTGCGCTCATTTACCTTTATTATAGAGCTATATTTAAATGTTCATAAAAATATTATTTCCAATGATAAACGTAAACTTCTTCAAACCGATTAAAATAATGAAGCGATAAGGTTGTATTCAACATGGTGAAAGGGTGTGCGATGACCCACGACCGATATGCGCCCGCGCAGTGCCGATACCAACTGCTTGTTCTATTGTAGACCGTCAGTTTCGCCATTTAACACCACTCTCACCAGAGAAAAGGTACAAATTACTAACGAGTTTCGTAAAGAAGGCATTGTGTTTGATCTAGATCTGTTCAAATTCATGTTCTTAGATCATCAGCCCCATTGTTGTTTGTTGAAATGCTGTTTTTGTAAAGTGAAGTTTTTGTACTCTAAAAGGGAAAACTTTATTACTCATATATAATATCATTGTTCTCACTGTTATGAAGAATTCTTAAAATCTTGTTATGTTTATTATAATAAAAATAATTTGTTTCTGTTATTGTTTGTTTTTAGGGTTACCTTTTAAGGAAAAAAGGAACCACTTTCTTATCCATCTGTCTGTCTGTTAAGAGAAAGAGCTTTTATATTAGGAACGAAAGATATCTAGTTAAAATTCATACTATATACTCAGATCTACGGTACTATGATTTCCTGAAAAAATCGTTTTTCTATTTATTAAAAAATATACTTTTGTGGTTAAATCCTAAAAAAATTATAGCCTTAAAAAGGGGGCAAAATTTTAATCAATCAGATGATAGGGCAGAGCTAAGCTTAGTTTGAATTTCTAAATAAGCTCGAGACCTCCAATTTGTACGAAACCCTCGGTCGGGCGAACTCAACTCGTACTAGTCCGATTTTTTTAATTTAACAATCTCTTATTACACGGTAAGAATCAATTCTCAATCAAGCATTATAGTCTAAATCTTCTCTTTACTCAATGGCCGATCATAAAAATCTTGTATTTATATAATGTGCTTACATTTATGTACAGTGTTACTATAGCAAACAAACATTCTATATGTATCTATACCAAAGACTAATTTAATTTAAAGATCGTTTAAAACTAAATAGGTCTGCGGTGTTTTTTAAAAGAAAACTTGCAAATAATAATCTATAGTCCTTAATACTCTTCTTAGTCACATGCACCTACTTTTTAAATTGCATTAGTCTAACAATAATAATCTCTCTTCCTACCTAACGACACATAACAAGACGTAAATTTTCTTGTCACAAAAATATAACTTATATAGACTGTTACAATAACTTCATTAACCATAGCACGGACACCATAAACAGCACAATTCTAAAATTTAACAATGTAGCTATATTTCACTTAGGTTATATAATTTCACCGAGATAGGGATCCGACGCGCCGTCTAGACACGACAGACCCGCTAGACTAGTCTTACGACCATTATAATATACTGGAGGTACACTTTGCGTACTTCCCGATCCGTCTGCCAACAAATCCTATTCAAGTAAGTAGGTGTCGTTTCTAAAATAAGGCTCTCGATCGAAGACGTGTTGGGGCTACAGTGACAGCTTCTTACCGCATTGTAAGTGCGCTGAGAGCTTGCGGCATCTATATTGACACATTGAGTGCAGCTCGTGCCCGCTGGCTGCTGCCAGCTATAACTTAACGTTCTCAAGCGTTAATTAAGTTTTATACGTTATAAAAAATATTTTAATTATTTGTAATCTTAAGGCCAGTCGTGGCGTAGGGGCACAAAATGTGACTGTACACGCGACTGGTTGTGGATTCTATCCCGACGCGAGGAAATGAAATATTTATTCAAATATATATTTCTGTTCCTTCACTCTGGTGTAGAGACAAAGGACAGCGTTGAGTTCCGCAACTCAACACGCAATGCCTCCAGAACTCGGTGGAAAGTAGGGAACAAAGTGTATTAACGTGTAAAAGTGATCTATTTAATCGTAATGTCATTATTTTCGTCCGTAAAAACGGAACCCTGAAAGAATCTTTTTTTGTCTGTCTATTTACATGCTTAGACAAGCAAGAACCTTTTCCTCAAGAGTTAGTAAAACTATCATGCTGATATTAATATGAAATATTTACGTCTAGAGTCCCTTCCAGGAAAAAAAATATCAACTTTTATTTGTTGTACTTCTAGTTGACCTAGAATCATGAAATTGATACAGAACCCTGGGTTTTCTAGTCCGCCTTGTTCTTGACCGATTTTTATGCACATTAAACACACAAGTGCAATCGTTCATTAAATAAAAATACTACTAATTATCACAAAGACGATCGTTTAAATAACATAAGTAAAAAATATATAAAAACAACTTAATATGTAAGTACCTAACAATTTCTGGCTTAAGTTTCATCATAGTAACGTAAAAATAACGATGA
>JAATLQ010032592.1:0-14757 GCA_013421005.1 Heliconius erato x Heliconius himera
ATTATTTATTTTCAACACTGACTGTTATAAATAACAGTAAATAATATTCATTATTTGCTATGAATATGGCGTGTGGCGCCTCGGTTCGGCAATGATCGGAAATATTTAGTAGTTGTTCGGCCTACATCGAGTCCAGTCACATCGTATAACCTCGCACAAATATAAACTTTAACTCAATGGCAGAAAGGCCAAATATTACTTACATTAAAATAACTAATAACAAAAACATTAGTCTGAACTTCGTACATTTTGTCATTGTATTGTATTTACGTTGAAAATAATATAATATATTACAACAGTTTAAAATAGCAGTTAAAAAAATATAATAGAATTAATAATGCATTATAAAAAAATAACAGTATACTATTACATCGTTAAATGTAATATCTTCCATGTACAGATACCGATGAGTTAGGATTTTATTGTAAGTATCGATAAGTTGTGTTTTTATTTCAAACATTCAATTGAAGATTCTTATGAGAGATACGAAAATGCGACCTAAAGTTTTAATAACTTTCTCACTACAAATCTTCATTGCGTTGCAAACATACATTGTAGGTATATCAAAACACGAACATAATTCAGTGTGTTAATTAAATAATTCTGTGGTTTAAGCGGGCGAAGCCGCGAGCGGGTCGCTAGTATTGTAATATAATTTTTTACTGACAACATAGTACAACAATATAAACTGCAATTTCGTATAATTTTCTTCAACAAAGTTGGCATTAAGAAAGGTTAAAGGTATATTAGATTGTATTCTACTACTAGAGGGTAGGTACGACCAACCCCTTACTACCCTGTACACAAAATTTAAGAATTCCACGCTACCAATAACTCCGAACATATGTAAGCCATAAAGTAGCCTAGAATGTTGTTTGTACAGCGTTTTTTATGATTATGTAAATTATGCCTCCTTTTTTGTAGAAATCTGCTTGATACTATATTGCTGAATTTGTAAAATGCCCTGAGTATAATATCTGTGGACTGTGTGTTCGATTTCCATTGAAATCCTTGTCTAAATGTTTTATAATTTAAAAAAAAAATGGATATAATATATAAGAATAAACATATGGATAATAACGATTAGTTTGAATTTAATGAATATTTTCAATAGAAACCGAGCAAATTAACTTTGAAGTTTGAAGAACTCCCTTCTTATAAGAGCAAAAAAAATCCCGTACGTCTATTTTGGATAAAAAATAATAGAAATCATGAAAGCAACGATTTCTTAGAAGGTAGTGTAGTTTTCATTTTAATACGCTTATCCTGTTAGAGTAAGAAAAAATTTTACAATACGAAACGTTACAAATACTAAAAAAATATATAATATTTTCATTTTCTTCGCTTGATATCAGCTATTCATATAATATTATATTAAATTTTTTGTGCTTATTATATTTGTGTTACCTTCAGACTTCGAAAAAGGGTAGGCAGAGGGAACCTAGTATAAACATTTGTTAACACTAGGGTCCGTCTCCCTGCCCTACTGTGTGCAAATATAGCGTGAAGCTAAAAAAATACTTAAAACTAGTAACTACGGAACCATTTCAATAAAAATACACATCACACTTGGTCTTAAGCCATCATCGTCATGGTATTTCAAAGTAATTTTCAATACGAGGCTAACTTTACTTTATTGGATAGTGCCTCCGACGTTGGTAGCGACATTTATAAATATTCTAACACTATATGGCTATGAGTGTATAATGCGATAAAGTAGACTTATTTAACTAACTATTCATACTATTTTGAAATTTGTATAGGCAATCTGTTGAGGCTAGTCACTGTACACGCGGTGGTTGTAGGTTCGATTCTCATTCGGGTTTTGAATTGTTTAATATTTTCATTTTCATTTTTTTTCTCTCGCTTTGCAGCGTTGAATTCTGCTACTCAACATGCAATCGATAGACCGTGGCGAACGGTGTCTTAATGGGAACGGAATGTCTTAACACTAGGTTCCCAGCTTGTCTCTGCCTACTCTGCTATATACTACGGGATACTGCGTGAAGCTAAAAAAATTCGCTTTGTTAGTAACTTAATAAGGCAAAGCCCGTTTTAAATTTTGTCACTTAAAACGCAATATTTCAAAAATTTGGCGTAAAATTGGGAACCTTGCTCTATGGGACACTGTGCGAGGCTAAAAACAACTATTATATCAATTCAAAAATTGTCTTAACTGCGATTTTTGCGGGTTCAAATTTAAGAATAATATAGAACAATAAATACAATAGATTGAGTATCGCCATAAAAATATCTCTGACAGAAAAGTGGAGTAATTTGTCACTACAATGTCTCTACTAGCCGAGTAAGCTCTAGAAAATGTGATAATATAAACTAGTAAATCCCTTGAAGATTAATAAAAGGCACACAACGTAAGCACATACTAGCACGCTTGCACAGCCCGTAATCTCGTTCTAAGAGATTTAAAAAGTTCGAGAGATAAAGCTGAGTGAACAAACGAAGCAAATATATTGTTATATAATACATATTTGATTTTTAAAATATTTATAAAATATTATTGAAATTTTTATTTTTAATATGCCGATGTGTGAGGAACGGAAATGTCTGAATGGGAGCAGAGTATCTTAACACGTGGTTTTCAGGTTCCCTCTGCCTACCCTGTTATGTGCGGGATACATGGTGAAGCTAAAAAAAATAAAACTGGCTATTATAGCGGTGAATGGAAACATAATTATTAGTATTATACCCCTAATCGAGAATTGAACTTGCATTCCGTACTTTCTTCTTTTCTTGGAAATACATTTGTCTTAATTGTTTAAAAAAAATATTTCAAATTGGCTAGCGTATCAAGGCACCACATCTGACCGTAAACGTAACGGTTGTGGGTTCGGTGCCTATTAGGGGCACTAAATCATTTTCATTTCCTCATTCGATAACAATACAAAATAGAACAAACTCGAAAATAGAACGACAATTGCTGACCAAGATGTCTTAACACTAGCTTCCCTCAGCCTACTCTGCCATATACGGGCTACAGCGTGATCCCAAAAAAAAGACAATTTATAAGTAATTAATTTTGTGCGAGATACAGCGTGAAACTAAACATTTACACTAAAACAATAACACTACATAACTACCAATTACACAGTAAGCGATCTAACAAGCGGGTGTGGAACCCAATCAGCTGTGAAACGATGCTATTCGGATTTACATTATCTACTACGTACATATAGTGGTGATTAGTTTTCCAATGTAATATCTATGTGTATTTGGATTGAAATATATAATGTATTCTTAGCTTCACGCTGTATCCCGCACATCGCAGGGTAGGTAGAGGGAACCTGGGAACCTGTTTTCATTATATACAATACACTTCCGTCCACTTTTCGATGTAATAATAGTAGTAATATTGTATACTACTATATTACCCCTTGACTATATATATGAGTGTGTATGTGTTATTGTATGTCTATCTGTGGCATCGTACCTCCCAAAAATGGCTAACTTAAGTTGATTTCTGTTCCTTGTGTGGGTAAAAAAATAGTTTGAATAATACAAATAGATATATATGAATTTACAGTTTTAACATGCAAGTAAACATGGCTCGACTGCTACGCGTCTCTCAGTGTATTTAATTGAAAAACGAACATTTTAATTATTTTATAGATACTTATTAAGAAAATGTATAAAAATTTGAACGTCCAAACCGTCCAAAGAGGCGCGGGTTCAAACCTCGCTAAGTTCAAATTGTATACGTTTTCTTAATAAGTATCTTGCTTGCCTACGTGTGGAATTACACTGTAAAAATCTTTAAATATTTTATAAATAATTTGTTGTATGAGACAGAGCTATTTCAAAAGAGACTAGATTATATATGATCATAAAAATATTTTTTTTTTCACCTTATTTTCTCCACCTCTCCTTATCCTAAAAATGCAAACAAAAAACATCGAACTCCCTACCCAAACGTAACATACAATGTCAATTGCGCCACCTTGACTTACATTTATTCGTAATTCGTACCAGAAGCTTTATACAGAGTTTTCAAGCGTACTACAGGCAGAACAAGTTTTTAGAGAAATAGGTCACCACATTACCCACTAAAACAGTGCCCTAAGCCGCGTCGTTAGTAGTTTTTCAAATGTTTTTTGTTATTTATACTAAAGTTGAATACCTTTTAGGTAAATGTCGGTTTAATTAGTGTTGGAGTAAAAGTGTCGCTTAAATGGATTTTCTAAAATAGAGAATTTATTTTCTGTATCGCGCGCACAGCAGTATAGGCTAAGAGAGTCTAGTGTTAAGACACTCTGTTCCTCATTTTCTGCCGAGTTATGAAGGCATTATGTGTTGAGTGGCGGAGCTCAACGCCCCGTTTTGCCTCGACACCAAAGCGGAGAAATGTAAATATTAAAATATTTCTTTTCCTCGGGTGGTAATCGAACCCACGTGGCGCAGTGTCGCGTTTACGGTCACACTTTGTGCCCCTGCGCCATGACTGGCCTCAATATCTAGATATCATTTATATTTTTGAGATTTTATCAATATTCTTATAATAAAATAATAGTATCACGATCTAAGTTATTTTTTATAATTGTTATTTATTAATATTTTCATATTTTTCCTTTTGGCAACAAGGCAAAAGCAGACGTTAAGTTCCGTCACTCAACCCCTAATGCCTATATAATTCGTCGGAAAGTGGGAAATAAAAGTGTCTTAATGGTAACAGAATGTCTTAACAATAGGTTACCAGGTTCCCTGTGTCGTGCTACGTACAGGATAGCAAAACCAAAAAACATCTACCTATAACCACTAGCCACTCAACACGCAATACCTCCAGAATTCGGCAGAAAGTGGGAAACGGAGTGTATTAACACTAGGTTCCCTCTGCTTACCCCGCTGCGTACGGGATACAGCGTGAACCTGATTTATTTTTTATTTTATCTACCCATATCGAATCTCAAACACTCACATCAGTTATTAACATAGTTTACTACAGTTAGCATGGAAATTATCAGCTAAAACCAACCAACCAGGCACCCTCGACCCCCATTAAAATGTGTCCGAACAGTGGACTTGCATAAATTCAACATACGCCATTTGGACGATGTTATTGAAACTGCAGTTTGGCATCGATCCAGATAGAAGAGCGTATGGGGTGTAACCAGTTTTGTAATTATTATGTACTATTACATTACTATTCGTTAGAGGCCAGTCGTGGCGCAGCGGCACAAAGTGTGACTGTAAAACCGACTGGTTGTGGGTTCTCGAGGAAATGAAATATTTATTTATATTTATATTTCCATTTCTTCGCTCTGGTGTTGAGGCAAAGTCGCGGCGTTGAGTGCTGCCACTCAACACGCAATGCCTTCAGAAATTAAGGGGCGGAGTGTCTTAACACTAGGTTCCCTCTGCCTACCTTGCTATGTGCGGGATACAGCGTGAATTGTGATTGATTGATTGATTCATTAGAGCTAGTAAACATAGCGCGCCCTGAAACCAGTGGAAAGTAGAGAGCGGAGTGTCTTAACACTAGGCGCCCACTACCTACCCTATGCGGGATACAGAGTGAAGATGATTTTTTTGTGTCTAATAATGATATTATACAAATACCAGTCTTGTATTAGTTTTAAGACAACGACTATAGACGACTACGACGTAAAGGCGTTATTGCATCACAAAATAAGGAAAAATATATATTATTTTCAAATAAGATGATTTCTATATATATAAGTTGAGCCAAATACATATATATAGCATGTAGCTGGTTACAAAGATTTGATGGAAAGCTCAAGTAAATGTCAACTACTACTTTTGAGCTTCACCGGAAGAAGGGCTTATCGGGGATGCTGAAATGACTGATTAAATCCGAATCCGAATCCGAGACTGTACTATAAGTTAATCTATACTATAATAATATGAAGCTCAAATGTTTGTTTCTTTAAACGTACGTATCTAAGGTATTATTAGTGAAAATAGATTTCGAAATCTTTTAAATAGTCTATTTACAGGGGCAGGCTATAGTTTATTACATCATAATGATTGACCGAATATTTTCAATAAAAAAACAGCTTCACGCTGTATCCACACAGTAGGATAGGCAGAGGGAACCTAGTGTTAAGACACTCTGTTCCACACTTTCCGAATTCTGGAGGCATTGCGTGTTGAGTGGCAGAACTCAACGCCGCGCTTAACCTCGACGCCAGAGCGAAGAAACGGAAATATAAATTTAAGTAAATATTTCATCTCCTCGAATGGGGATCGAACCCACAACCATTCAGTTTTACAGTCACACCTCATGCCGCTGCGCCACGACTGACCTCAAATATATTTTATTACTATTTTCAACTTTTAGTTATTACCTTTCAGGCACTCGGGTGATGCCACATGTGGCAGCTAGTAGTAAAAATGATAAGTTAAACTTAAAAAACGTTTTTAAAAACTCCCGAGTATACCAACCAATATTATTTGGCAAAAGATTTATAAAACAATAATAGAGTATAAATATATATTTTTTAATTTCTTGTTGACATGTTTCTTATATTTAAGCGATTAATTTTGATTGTTATCATGGCAATAGCGATACTTAAATTAAAATATAGTTATGTTGATCAATTCGTTGATTTATTTACGTTATATGAATAAAACAATTTTCTATGTGCAGAATTCCGCAAATGGGGAGATTTAGTTTTGAGTATAGGATTGGAAGCCTTAATTATATGACTGTTTGTCTGTAATTTAACAGTTTTGATGACGTGCAAGTTTATATATATATATATATATATACGACTATCGTGATGCATTTCAAAAATCAGCCTTAGATTCAATATTTAAAGTAGAGTGGCACTAATTTTTTTTTATGTATTCCGTTATGTGCGAGAGATGTTTAAAAAAAAGGAAAAAAAAATAACCACTAGTGTGTTTTCAAACGATACAGTTATAAAAGAACAAAAACAAAAGCGAAATCCACGAACGCATACAATAAATTTTGTCACAGGGTTCAGTCTCGTTTTTATGAAACGGAAATAAAAGGCCAAAAAAAAATTTTGGACAATTTAAAGCTGGTCTTTATCCAGACTTTAGTGCTAGTAAACGTTTACATCAGATAACAGCTGCAGTGGAATATATGAAAATTATATGAAGGAAAATGTATGAAGGTTTAATATGTACTTTTTTTTAATTTTAACCGTTTTCTTGTATTTTGAATGCAACTTAAGCTTTGTAATCAGTCGTGGCACAGCGGCTTTAGCGTGCGACCGTAAACGCGGTAGGTTGCTGGTTCGATTCCCACTCGAAAAATTAAATATATAGTATTTTAATTTCTTCGCTCTTTTAACGAGTTAAGGCGCGGTGTTGAGTTAACAGGCAATGCCTCCAGAATTCGGTAGAAAGTGGAAAGTGGAGCGTCGTTACGCTAGTCTCCCTCTGCCTACCCTGCTACATGCGGCAAACAGCGTGAAGCAGAAGTACGAGTATATGTGTTCATTAATAGGTTGCTTATATCATCGCTTTCCGCCAAATTCTCGAGGAATTGCTTGTTGAATGGTTGCACTCAACGCCGCATAAAGGAGCGCGTTAAAGGAGCGAATAAATTAAATTACTATATAGGTATTTCATTTTCTCGAGTGGTAATCGAACCCACAACCTACCACGTCGCACGCTAACGCCGCTGCACTCTGCCTTGTTACGGGACTAAAAAAATTTAAACATTAAAAATCTCATTCCCTCGGTCGTGAATCGAACCCACAACCGTCGCTCACAGCCACACGCTTGTGCCCAAATCTCAATATATAAAAACATTATTACCATTATCAAGGTATTTACGCTGAAGTATAACAAAAGGAAGCCGAAAGCCTAACATATGACCGTATAAATGGTTCCAGCGACGTAACGTATGTCAGGAGCGTGGTACCAAATGCTCTCTCATTAATCTTTGGTGTAGGTTCGAATTTGTACAGAAATGGTTTCTAGGGGTAGTATTTTATTTGATTTATTCGTGTGACTGATATTTTTATTTTTTTATGTTTGTTTATAATCGAAGGATTGATATGAAAGTATTTAATTTTCCAAACTATACGAAAAGACAGAGTGCCTTTACACAAGATTCTCTCTTCCTTATATGGAAAAACTACAATTAGTATATTACTATTTAAGGCCAATCGTGGCGCAGCGGCACAAAGTGTGATTGTAAAACCGACTGGTTGTGGGTTCAATCCCCGCTCGAGGAGATGAAATAGTTACTTAAATTTATATTTCCATTTCTTCGCTCTGGTGTAGAGGCTAAGCGCGGCGTTGAGTTCTGCCACTCAACACGCAATGCCTCCAGAAATCGGCAGAAAGTTTGGAACGGAGTGTCTTAACACTAGGTTCTCTCTGCCTACCCTGCCGTGTGCGGGATACAGCGTGACGCTGATAAAAAAAACACTATTCAAGGCCGGCGTGCGGCAACGCCATAGTGCCAGACTCTAAGCGCGATTGTCATAGGTTCGATTCTCACTCAGATGAATGAATTTGTATGGACTAATCTGCAGAACAACTGAATAGATTTTGATGAGGCTAACATTGAAAGAACGGAGAATATTATTCATTTTTTTATATTTCTTTATCTATCATATGTACTACAATTTTAAGTACGACAATTGTTACGAGCGTAATTAAATAAAATACTAAAAATAATGATTTTTTATTTATTTTTAGAAATTATGGTTTTTTTTGTACATGTATATATATAAGATACTTAAAATTTTAATATTGTAAGTAAAAGTAAATAAATATTCATATAGTTTAAGCAGGCGAAGCCGCACGGGGGCCGCTAGTACAAACACTATCATAATTTGGATACATCGGTGATTTTCTTACAATATTCTATAAAAGAATAAAGTAAACAATATAATATACATCTAATATTTTATACTGTAACACATTTTGATTAACAATTTTTATAACAACTCTAACATTAATTTTAACATTTTTAAAGATATTTCACACTTCGGAAAAGATAACACTTTAAAAAAAACGTATAAAATCCCACTTCGTTCAAATGTTTATACGTTGTTTAAAAAACAAAATGTATGCAACTACATGTTATTTAAATATAAACATTTCCCCAAACTGGATTGAACCCACAACCACCGTATCATCTATCAACTACACTATTATTATCCAACAAACACACACACATACGACCAAATCTTTAATATATTCAAAAGCTCTTAACTAAAAGCTGTTCTGTCTTTTCTTACTGGCTGTACTGACTTGAGCCTGTTTTTGCAGCACCAGTCCGCCGCTCAAACTTTGGTGAGTGATTGCCTTGTTCCTTATTTAATATACTATCACCTATTTTTCTTATCTTATCTTATCTTATATCTTATATTTAATATTATATCTTTATACATTTTCTTGCTTTTTCTTTAAAGAACGCTTCACGATATATTTATTATATACAGCATATAGAACTCACACTGTAGTACACACGAACAGATTGTTTTTGTTTTTTTTTTATTATATTTGTATGATCGTAACGGTAAAGTGAAATTTTAAATGATTTTTTTTAATGTTCGTGTATTTTTGACATCTAGAGGGGTAAGTGTCCGAAAGGTACTCGGTTCTCCAACGCATGAATTAACTAAATATATATTTTTAGCGTCGCGTTCTATCTTTCACATAGCAGGTTAGGCAGAGAGAAATTGGGAGTCTAGTTTCAACACTCTGTCCTCATTAAAACACTTTTGTTCTCCATTTTGAGAAGCGGAACTCAACGCCGCATCTTGCCTCATCAGAGCAAGGGAACGAAAATATTAAATATTTCATTTCTTTGAGTGAGAATCGTTTGGGCTTCGAACCCATAACCATCGCGTGAATTACCAATATTTACCATACAAACAACTATACCAGGACAGAGAATATCAGAGAATATATTATATATATTTAATATATTAAAATTCTTTATATCGGACCATATAATAAATTATACAATAAACCATCTGTGTCCCAAACTTCTAGCATAAATAACGGTAAATGACCCGATTTTTGGCTTGATACCAATTTTTTTTCGATATGTACTAATAAACAATAGCATGGAATGTGAAATGAGAGAAAAGTTGAAATATATATACCTATGTTTATATACATACATTCCTTTTGTAGTTTCATTTTGATAGCGTATTCGAATACTAAAATCTACGAGTACGTATATTTATTATCAAAAATATGGTGTATTTTTTATACAAATGTGTTTAGGGTTTCGTACCTTAAAAAGGCTCTCCACTCGAGGAGATGAAATATTTACTTAAATTTATATTTCCATTTCTTCGCTCTGGTGTGGAAGCAAAGCGCGGCGTTGAGTTCTGCCACTCAACACGCAATGCCTCTAAAATTCCGCCGAAAGTGGGGAACGGAGTGTCTTAACACTACACACTTAACTTTTGCCTACCCTGCTGTGTGCGGGATACAGCGTGAAGCTGATTTACCTTAATAAGGTGAAAATGAAACGCTTACAACATCCCTTTGTTGTCCGTCTGTTTGGAGCTCGCGTGGAGGTATCAAGCACACAATATATATTTTTTTAATTTTTAAATGAAATAATTTTCGATTCTTATTATATTTTTTCCATATAAATATTTGAGTAGTATATTAGACCAGTCGTGGCGCAGGGGCACATTTGTTTAACTGAATACGACTGGGTTCGATCTCCACGATGAAATGGAATATTTTATAATTTTTTATTTTCATGCCTTCGCTCTGGAACACTACGCCGCGCTTTGCCTGGACACCAGTCCAGGCAAAGCGCGGCGTAGTGTTCCACCACTCAACACGCAATGCGTCCAGAATTTGACGGAGTGTCTTAACACTTCCCTTTGACTACCCTGCTGCGTGCGGGTTACAGGATTTTTATACAAGTATATTACGAGGTTAACATAACCTCTCATTAAAATACTAGTCACCCGTAGCTTTGCGGTGACTTTTGCATTATATTTTCGTTTCATAGTAATTTTGATATCTTCCTTTTAATGACCTTCTATACTCCATATCCTGTCTACATGCCATATTTATGTATATTTTTATTTACTAAATATATATTTTTAAATCCAGTAGTTTCGTCTCTGTGTTGCCTGTGAAACACTTTTCACCCTCCAACTTTCCTAAACAGACTGGATAAATGTCGTCGGAGCGGAATTTAAAGTTATTAGTATTAGTATTTTAGTTTATTTACAGTCACACGCATAGGCGTGTTGCTCGCTACAGGTTGTGGGTTCGATTCCACAAAGAAATGAAATATTTCATATCTACATATGTTCGCTTTGGTGTCGAGGCAAAGCGCAGCGTTGAATTCTGCCACTCAACACGTAATGCTTCCAGAATTCAGCGGACAGTGGGAAGCGGAGTGTCTTAACACTAGGCTCCCTCTACTTACCCTGCTACATACAGGATACGGCGTGAAACTGACAAAAAGTCACAAATTTCCTTAGATTTAAATAACAATTTCGGATCTCGAAGGCTATTTCATTGATTATGTAAATCTACTTTAGTGTAACTACCTACATATAATTCGTTTCGATTCAAAATCGTGATAAGTTTACATTATTTTAGTCGGTTGTAATGTCTTGCCCCCAACGGGCCGGTACTGATAAGGATCTATCATTAAATTTTACACAAAGCCGCGTATACAAATGGATTTGGTACGTAAACTATAATGAAACATCAACACGTTTACTTTTATTAATATTTAAACGTTATTATTTGATTTTTAACGTGAGACCTAACGTGAGACCTAACTTGAGACACAGCTTGAGACTGTCGTTGTGTAATAGCACAAGAAGCATTTGTAGATAGACCCGATGGTTGTGGGCCCAATTTATACTCAAAGCCATGATTTTTTTCTCACTTTGGTAATAAGAGAAAGCGCAGTGTTGATTTCCACCGCCAAACGCGCACTTTCTCAAAAATTATATGTGTTGTAGATTTTTTTTCTTATTTGTTATGGGTTTTTAAACCTTTTCCATGTCCGACATTCGTTTTTAAAAAGTAGAATTTAGTAAAAAAACATGTTAAAGTTTATTTGCAAGAAAAGCATTATGTATTGTATTCTATAAAATTATAATTTAAACCTTAATATTCAATAATTCTAAGAGATATTTTATATAAAACAAACCAATATTAATATAAACTGTCCTTCCTTCTAGCAAAAAAAATCTACTTTGAATCTAATCCACTTCACAAACCACTTAACCAAGAAACCAGAAACAGGTACTTTATATACAGCATGTAACACGCTTCTATTTATTTAAACAATATTTTATTCAATTCAATTTTAATACAATAGCACGAACTATGAAATGCTTATGTGAGTGTTTTACAAACACTTTTGAATTGTATTCTGTTATTTATTAAACAAAATGTATTTCTTAAAAGGGATGAAGTATCTTAACTAGGTTCCCAGACTCCCTCTGCCTACCCTACTATGTGCGGGATACAGCGTGAAAGTTAAAAAAATACGTATATATTCACATAATTTTATTTAAGGCTATCGAAGCTTTTATGGCTCAATGGGACAGCGACTGACTAAAAATGGAGAAAGCGGAATCTGCCCGAAACATAAGTGATTATGTACGATTTTTTTAAAATCTTCAAAAAGTAAGGCCAATATTATTATATATTTTTATATGTTATCAATAGGCCAGTCGAGGCGCAGTGGCACAAAGTTTGACTGTTAAACCGACTGGTGGTGGGTGCGATCCCCGCTCGAGGAGATGAAATATTTACATAAATTTATATTTCCATTTCTTCGCTCTGGTGTCAAGGCAACGCACGGCGTTGAGTCCTGCCACTCGACACACAATGCCTCCAGAATTCGGCAGAGAGTGGGGAACGGAGTGTCTTAACTAGGGGTCGCAATCCGGGATCCCGGGATTTTTGAATCCCGAATATCGGACCAAATATAGGTCTTTAAAATCCCGGTTTTAATTTTACAAGAAACCGGGATTTTCGATATTTTCAGATTTTAGAAAGTTAAAAGTTAGTTATTCGAATTAAAACATGCCTGCTATTAAATTCAGGCTTATTTAAGATATACAATGGTACATAACATATATCGGCAAAAGTAAGCGATGAGTTTTCCTCAAAATCCGGCATTTTACGACATTAACCGAGTTTGACCGACCCGACTAACGAACGTACGAATACCGTATTTTCTCATTGGGCGTCGTTGTTGCGCGTTTTTCTTGCACGTCGTTGTTGCACGCTTTCTTGCCCGTCGATGTTCCAGGTGTCATTATTGTTTTTCGTTAATATGATATATATGTTATAACTAACTTCCCGCTTTATCCCTAGCGGGGTAGTCAGAACGGAGCGCCAAACGCTACGGTCTCTACATACCTCTTTCGCCTCGTCTATTGTCATGAATCTCTTTATACATGCCCTCCGGGCGGTCCTCATGCTTTTTACGTGTCCTTCCTCCAGTATCTTTGATACTGTTTTCGAATGTCAACTGAGATCTCCTCCTACCTCTCTTACCACTCACTTTTCCTTCATAAATCTTTTTTGCCATTCTTTCATCACTCATTCGTTCAACGTGCCCAAACCAGCTGAGCACGTTCTTCTTCATTCTCACCGTGACATCCTCGCTAGTACCTGCCATTTTGTGTACCTCTTCATTGCGGATTCGATCAACTAAGCTGACTCCGCATATCCTATGAAGAGATCGCATCTCCACGGCATTCATCTTTCTTTAATTCTTCTTCTGTAATACCCACGTTTCGCTGCCGTTATAAGGCATTGTGTACGGCCAAAAGCGCAGTTGTGCTGACGTTTCGCCATCTCATCAATGCAACCAAGGCTCCGTTAACCTTGACACCGGCAGCAATACGCCTTTTCACATCCATCTCGCATCTTTCATCTCTACTGAACATACTTCCCAAGTATACTACTTCATTCACTTGTTCTAATATCTTTCCATTTACACTGATCTTGCATTCCGTCCTTTTTTAATCTCTGTCAAAAATCAGAACCTTTGTCTTATTCGCATTGAGGCTTAGACCATTATATTCACACCCTTCTTTCAGAGTGGTGACCAATGCCTGCAACTCGCATTCTAATGATGCAATAACCACTGCATCATCTGCGTACAGCAGGCAATTCACATTCAGGTCACCTATTTTTACTCTCATATCACTTTGTTTCACTCCTTGGAGACAGCTATCCAAATACAAATTGAACACCCAAGCTGACATGGCGCAACCTCATTTAACACTCTATCGGATGTCAAACCAGGGCGACATGCCAGCTCCTACTCGCACGCAGGCTGGGTGATCTCTGTAAAGAGACTTTACAGCCTGCAACAAAGGTCCGCTAACATTGTACCGGAGTAGTATGTCCCATAATTTCGCTCTGTCAAAAACCTTTTCCAAGTCCACAAAAGCACAGAAAACTTTTTGGTTAACGGCCAAAAATTTTTCCGTGATCATGCAGAGGGAAAAGATCTGATCCATACACCCTCTTCCAGTTCTAAAGCCTCCTTGGGCCTCCCACAACAGCCTTTCAGATCTCTCTTGCATTCTTCTCACTAAAACTTTAGTATAAACTTTACTATCTAAGCTAATCTGATAGCCCTATGGCTTGCGCAGTCTATCTGTGAACCTTTGCCTTTATACAAAGGCACGATGACCGCATCTCGCCAATCGTCTGGGACCTCCCCTGATTTCCAGCATAAATTGCACAAAAACCAGAACAAGTCCAAGACGCGTGGCCCACCATATTTGTTCATCTCGGCAGTAACTCCATCTGCTCCCGCTGACTTACCCC
>JAATLQ010032593.1:0-35225 GCA_013421005.1 Heliconius erato x Heliconius himera
ACGCATATTTTGAATGTGATATACTATTACAATAACGTGATATACTATTCTTGGACATTACACATAATTTTTCTCTGCTGACAACAGCTTTACGTCGTTTTACAACGTATGTTTCTATAGACGATATTTTGTTCTATTATATATCTTTATTTAGTTCTATTATCTTTACTGAATCTATGATTTGAACTAAAGTATTTTTTGTAGAAACAAATATAGTATCTTTCTGAATTGATATTCCACATTAGAAAAACATTTGGAGTGTATGTTCTCTGACTGCACGTAATCAGGTTGGCTGTTGCATTGTGGAACTATGTTCTATAATATTTAGGAAAGTTCAGGTGATTTGATTTCTATTTCTAGATGTTACAATGCTGTATCATCAATCTCTACATCATATAAGCCTTCGTCATCATTCTGTGTCAATATTTTTTGATCTCCGTCGAGCAGTAAATTGTCGTCATAGTAATTATTAAATCTCATTAAAATATTTCGAATTTTATCTTCCTTGAGTTCAAAAATTCCATGTTGCTTTCAAAATATAATATAAAAAAATTAAAATAAATAATTGAGGATAATAATGAAATGTTTTTGCAACAAAATTTATGTGCAAAATAGCTCCTTCATAGACCATAGGAACAATGTTGTCCCTTTTGGTTTACGACGACTTGTACAAGTAAAAAGAATAAAAAACTGTATTTTAAGTGTACAAATTTAATAAATACTTACCACTGAATCGATATTTTAGGAATAAAACCTTAACCGTCACTTTTACTCCTTGAATTCCTTTTCTAAAGTATTGGAATTCCGCGCGGAGCAAACGGCCACTTTTCAATGATTATAAATTAAAGTGTGATGATTCGATAGCTAACTAAATAAAATCAAATAATAAAATGGCACTTCTAGAAACTAATTGACAAAAAAAAAACGCATATCTGTTTCTTTTTTCCTAACTACCTTCAATTTTATCATCTGGGACAAATGTGTCCCCGTAGTCGTGAAAGGGTTAATACATTATTATGAACGAGGTACTCATAGCGCAGGGGCACAAGAGTGTTACTTTAACACGACGGTTGTAGGTTCGGTTCCTACTCGGCGGAATTATCATATATAAAAGAAAATATTATTTATTGTGTTTGTACTTGTACTTGTTACTTAATGTGTTTTGCTACTTTTTTCCTCAAATGAGGATTGTACTTAAAATCATGTCGATCACAGTCCCTAACTAAACCACGAAATTAATAATTTAACACGCCTACCACACCTAATTTTAAATATAACATTTATTGTTTAGGTACGTTGAAACCTTTTACTAATTATTCCTGTGCATAATACTGTAGCCAATAAGTTACCCAATAAACATCAAAGTTCTGCCACTCAACAATGCCTACAGAATTCGACAGAAACTGGGGAACGGAGTGTCTTCACACCAGGTTCCCTCTGCCTACCCTGCTGTGTGCGGGATACAGCGTGAAGCTGATTTTAATTTTAATGTATAAACATCAAAGTAATAACCGCATTTCATCAACTCAAAATGTTTTCTAAGACTGTAAACAAAAAAGAGCAGCAGGTCGCAACCTTAGTTCTCCTTTAGATCTGACAAAACGCCAACTTTTGGGCGAAACCTGACTTAATAATTGACAGAAGTTTTAAAACATTCCCTTTGGCGGTCTCCAAATAAATTAGACGATGGATGGTAGTAAGTGCTTGTTTTCACCTTCACTTCTGAATTATCGAGGCGAAAGTCAGTAATTAGTCTCTCCGCCCGGTGACGCTGTCAAGACCAGTCCAGATCAACAGCAATAAAGTCCATTCGAAAAAAAATTTTGGAGTGCAATCGTTTTGTGTACGTTTGTAAACCGAATTTCAATGAATAAAAAAAATCTTTTTCCTTGTGGTATTGTACTGAACTGTACTGTATTCAAATTTATTGGATTCCGGGAATGTTTGACTTTTTTTTTATATAACATAATAGGTCAGGGTAAAAGATTTTTTGTATTTTGAATGTATTATTAGTAATCAAACCTCTTGTCATTAAATGTGATATTCACGAAGATGCAATTTTAAAGTTTTATTACAAAAAGGTAAAAATGCAACGAACGTCACGCAAAAACTTTGTGTGGTTTACGGACCTAATGCGGTATCAATAAGAGTAGCATAAATGTGGTTCAAGCGTTTCAAGTCTGGAATTTGTATGTGAAAGATGCTCTGGACCTGTCACATATAAATCAGTGCCATCTTTGAGAAAGTGGAGCAAGATCGATATATTAGTAGCTACGACATTACTGAAGAACTGGATGTTGATCATAAAACAGTTTTACGTCATTTACGAAGGTCAGGGTACCAGAAAAAACTTGACACTTGGATACTACATGATTTCACTCGGAGAAACCTAATGCAACGTGTTTCCATTTGCGATTCTTTGTTGAAACGTAACAATTCCAAATATTTTCTTAAACAGTTGATTATGGGTGATGAAAAATGGGTGACTTACGATAAGAATGTGCGAAAAAGATCATAGTTGAAGTATGGACATGTCCCACAGAACATGGCAAAGCCCAGCCTGACTCGGAACAAAGTGATGCTAAGTGTATGGTGCGTAGCTTTTGCCAAACGCGAAGTCCTCGCTGGGAGCACCAGAGAAACGAGACAACTAACTACTAAGAGTATTAATTTATAATTATATATGCATAGTTTATTTTTTTATGTTGTATTTTAGCTATAAAAAGTTTTACATTCTGCATAAAGCTCCAGTAATACGAAAACTGAAAAATATGAGCTAAAAATCTCTAGCTGTTTAATTTGATTTGCTTAATTCAGAAACAGATAGAAATTAAAGCGCAATAGCGGTTGATAACATTGGAACAGTCTAAACAACATGTACCACCTCTATATATGTACATACATTTTCATTGTATTCACGTAGCATTTGAATTAATTTTGTGTAACTTAATTAATTAATTGTTTGAGACCAAGTATTTTATCCATTGTTAGACCTTTTTGGTCGATCGACGCTCGGATATACTTTTAAATTGTCAATTTCAAAATGTAAAAGTAAAGCTTAGCTTAGCTAGCTTAGCGTCTCTGTAGCAACAATAATTATTATTAGGTAAATGTTTTCTAAATAATATTTTCTTTTCTAACATTACAAAAATGTTAAATAATATTAAATAAATAACATTCTCTCTCGCCAAATGATGAAACTGATAAAAACCTAGACATACTAGCAACCAAAAGTTGAAAGAATTACATATAAGAATTAAAAATGTAAAAAATAACTGCTTAGAGAGTTGGGCAACCTACCTAATATAAGAATGCCCCCTACATTCAGCTAAAAAAAGATATCTCCAAATTTCGAGCAAGGTCAGGGCTATGCGGAGGATGCATCAACACATCCCAGTCAAGCTCTCTCAATTTTTGCTACATGGCTATAGGTGAGTGAGGTCTGACGTTGTCATGGTGGACCACCACGCCGCGCATTCTTATACATGACATAGCTAAGCTGATTGATGAAGATAAAGTTTAAAAAAATCTCTAATAACACAAGTTCAAACTGCTTTTATTTGAAACTAAAAATTACTAAAGGTTTTTCTGTATGCTTTACAGAAAATAATGTATATTTTTTTTCAGTTTTATTGCTTTTATAAAAATCTCTCTATTTATACTTTCTCGAATTTCAATACAAATAATTCAAATTTACATTTCAGTCAATACGTTAAACAAAGTCCGCCTATATTATTCCTCATATAAAAACAAAGCGAGTTCGCCTTTTTTATTGAAAATATTATAATTATTTTGTATATTAAAATAGCATTCAAGAATATTAAGTTAATTTCAGCAACAAAAACAAACGGTTTCAAGCACCAACTTTGAACGTTACTGTTTGATTTTCGCCTTCTAATAACAAGGAACGTTGAATAATTCAACTTTTATCTGTAAATCAAGTAAAAGTACGATATGGGTATTATTTTACTTTTGGAGTTTAATCATTTTTTTTTTATAATAATTAATTGCTTTTAAAAATTAAAAAAAAAAAAATTAGCTTCACGCTGTATCCCGCACACAGCAGGGTAGGCAGAGGGAACCTAGTGTTAAGACACTCCATTCCCCACTTTCTGCCGAGTTCTGGAGGTGCATGTTGAGTGGCGGAACTCAACGTCGCGCTTTGCCTCGACACCAAAGCGAAGAAATGAAAATATAAATGTAAATAAATGTTTTATTTCCTCGAGCAGCGATCGAACTCAAAACCAGTCGATTTTACAGTCACACTTTGTGTAAATGGAGTATCTTAACATTAAGTTTGCAGGTTTTCTCTGCTTACCATGCTATGTGCAGCGTACAGAGGTTAGAATGGTCTACGGTTCATTTTAACATGGTTAAAAAAAAATATTGATCTCAGGTTTTTCGTTTAAAGGCCATAGAAAACTTTAAAAGAACAGTGTCAAACAGCAATGTTTACATTATTGAGCGCCAAGCAATAATAACTGTCTTACGAAATATTTAACAACTCTGAACCCGTCGAGACATGAATTTATTATGAAATTGAATGTAGGAAACTGATAGGATTCGATATGTAGAGGCTATAAGTTAATAATATTCGTTATATAGAGGTAAATAATACTTTTTTAATATATTTGGCAAGATTCGTAATAAAAAAGTTTTGCACAAATATAATTATAATGTAAATATATATTTTATATTAATTCTAACGTTTAGTTTTAGGGGATTTCGAAAAATTCGTTAAATCCAAGGAAATCGTTACATTAAGACTATACTGTATATACCTTCAACATGGCGCGGAATGTAGAAGATGCATCGAAAAATAAAATAAAACTAGAAATCCTTTAGTATCGCCACGTCGCTTATACAAATCGCTTCCTCAACTTCAAATTTATCCATTCTTTGTAAAGTTTGCAACTACAATATAAATTCTCCAGAGACACAACATTTTCAACTAGGAAATGGCGACGAGTATTCGTCGCTTTCAACTGTGTGATAAATATGGAAAATAAACCACCGTACGATATCTGTTGAAAATTGACACTGTAAATTTATATATTTTTCGATACAAATAACTTCATACTGTCTCCTGCATTCTTTGTTCATTTTCCGCTTAATTTTTAGAGTTTGATGAGATCTGACTATAAACAAGACGATTGTGGATCCGATTCTCAATGTTTCCGGTAACAAGACGTAGCGCGGCGTTTAGTTCTGGGACGCCAAATACAATGTTTCGTGTGTAGGTTCCCTCTTCCTACTTTGCTGTATAGAAGATACAGTTTGGAGTTGCAAAAATAAGCAGCATTAAATACATAGAACAACGAGGCGTGTGAGATTATAAAACAGAGATTCTTAAGTATGATTAATTGTAAAAATGCAGACTGGAGACAACTTTGTATACATAATTTACACCTCTAGAAGTAAAACTTTTGAAGGGAAAACTCAAAAGCTGATGAAAGTTATGATTAGTATAAAAGTACTTAAGTTATTAACTATTTTTTTTTCTTAATTGCTTTAATTACTGTGGCATGAAGATGCCACATTCATTCTAAGAAGTTAGAATATGTAATTTCACGTATTACAAATCAAGTATAATATAAAGACATTTAAAAAGGATTAGGTTCTCAATATAAATGTTGTGTATATTTTTGTTGTGTATGTTCGTTACAGGATTACTCCGCAAATAATGAATAAATATTGATGATTCCTTTTGCGAGGTAAATCATGTTTCAAATTGTTGTTTTTGTTTAACATTATATACATCGATTTATTTAATTTTAGAGCTTTCAAAAAGCTCATATATAGTAAAAATGAACGCAAATTTAAAAGCCTTATATTTTTCTAATGTGATAACAGCACAGAGATACGCGTACATCATCATAAAATTTTTTACGACTGAAAATTGACCTGAAAAAAATACAGTAAAAGTCACTGAATGGAAACATACCTGCTTAGTATTCCAGACGCGTAATTTACTTTTCATATTATTTCTACGAATTTCATCTTTGACCAGATTTCAACAAAGGATTTGTTTTTACGGATACAAAATATACTTACTAATATTTTTTATAAATTAGTTCAAAGATGTGAATGGAATTTATTATAAAGCTAATTGTCTAACCATAAAGGCCACTGGACTTTCTTAGGAATTACATATTTAGATATTTATCTCTAGTTATAAGCCTTATTTAAGCAGCAGATAAATATAAAATTGATGATTAGCTAATAATAATGAAAAAGTAAAAAAAAAGTACGGACCACGTGTCTGTAGTGCTTAGTTAAAATAATAATTTAAAAAAAAAACCATAAAGGCAAGTCGTGGTGCAGTGGCACAAAGTGTGACTGTAAAACCGACTGGTTGTGGGTTCGATCCCCACTCGATTAGATGAAATATTTATTTACATTTATATTTCCATTTCTTTGCTCTGGTGTCGAGGTAAAGCGCGGCGTAGAGTTTTATCACTCAACACGCAAAGTCTTAACATTAGGTTCCCTCTGCCTACCCTGCTCTGCGCGGGACACAATGTGAAGCTGATTTAAATAACTTATTTCCTAAGAATAATTGAATATAAAAGTTCCATTGAAACTAATGTACACTACGTAACGTACATTATACTGTAGTATTTAATTACACTTCGACAAAGTTTGACACGAACTCGCACTTGACTTTGAGAAGTTTTGAAGTGAGGCCATATATTATTTTGATGAGTCAGCGAGTTCAAATTCCTTTGTCTGTTTCTCTTTTAGGTTAAAATTTAACTTAATTTATAGCAAATAATTCTATGCTGAGTTTAAGTAGCAAATAAGTAGGTATCTAATGGTCAATTCACATTGAATTGACTGTTTGTGTAGAATTGTACCAAAGAGAAAAAACGTTAAAAATGTGGTAAACAGAGTGAGCGAAATCTGAGAAAAGTGAAAAACAAAGCGATTAATAACGCATAAACTAGCTGTCACCTTCATAAAACTTTGTATTTTAGTATCGAAAATAAAACAAAGTTGTTATTGTTTTATACTAGAAATATATTTATGAGAATCATATACGGAACTAAACGCTGCGCGTTGCCAGAGCGAGGAAATTAAAATTTTAAATTTTGTTTTCCCAACAGTGTGGCGACTATATCTTATAGATTACAATTAAATAACGATTCGAACATTTCTATCAACAGCGAAAACTTTTGTGTTATAGAACAAAGAAGTGAATAATATATTTATCAGGTAAATATTTCGTTTAATAAAGAACCTTTGTGCAAAGGACGAGTTTTTATGAATAATTCTGAATCATATCTTATTCCAAGCGTTAATTCAAAGTCTATTTACCTTTTGTCGTATTATTTGTAATTTCGCGCTTTATCCCGCATATTGCAGGCATAATTTAGTGTTAAGACACCTCTGTCCCCCACAATATCTCACTTTCAAAACCGAAATTCAGACATTGTGAGTGGAGCGGTGAAATCCAACGACATGTTCTTATAATCAGAGCAGGATCAGGAAAGTTCTTCACAAGTTAGAATGGAACTCATATCCATCACATTACAATCAGACGCTGACAAACTGCGCCACGACGGTTCAATTGCGTTTGCGTTGAGCTTATTAATATGTATAATTAATGAGAATATTAAAATATATGCATAATAGTTGAATGAATAATATATTGTTAGAACAACAATTAAATATAGGAACATAGCACTCTGGAACACTTTATAGAGATGCCATTATAACAAAATTATCTCTTTACTCTATTTAATATAATAACTTAACAAAATTCATCATTAATTCAACTCATTTTAAGGGTTCCGTATCTCAATATGTAAAAACGGAGCTCGAATTACTTTGTAATTTCGATTACTAAAATTAATATCAAATATTCAAGTTTATTTAGTCATTAAAGCACAGAAAAAATCAAGCTCAATTCGCCGTGTAATCAATACCTATAGAGTAGGTACTTCCCATGGACCTACAATTATGAAACTTAGCAAGAAGCGAGAACTTACAATACAAATAAACTTACAATACAAAAACTGAAAATTTATATATATTTCCAAAAAAATAACAATAATATTTGTAGTTCCTATCAACTTATAAGTTATACTTCCCGTTCACCTACAATTCTGAAATAACATGCAAAATCCCAGTGGGCGAGTTAAACTCTCACTTAACCGATATTTTTTTCATTTTCTCACTGAGTAAACATTATTTACACTTTGCGCTCTTTGTAGATTCAATTAAAATACTTACAGCTGCTGCTGTTGGTTTTCCTAGTATTTACTTTTAAATCAAATTATTTGGTTTAGGTATTTTATAATATAAACGGAAAAGATCAACTAAAAACGTAATTCAATGTATGTTTGTATTATATATACAAAAGTTTTTTTTATGTACCTCTATGACGTGTCAAAGATAGAATGTTTCAGTTCGAATGATGGTCCATATATCTGTTATTATATTACTTCAAGTTTTTCTTTACCTTCTGTTCTGAACCACTTCATTTTAAATACTTATTTATATTTACTTCTTTATCTTCATTTGGTGTCATAAATATTTTTAAAGTATTCCTCTTTAATTAACAGAAAATTGATTATAAACGCGACGGTTAGGGGCTCGATTCTCACTCGAATAAATTATTTATTTTCAATTCCTCTCTCTAGGGACAAAACTAAGCCTAAATTTTGAATACCGCCGTTCCACACGCAGTTTCTAGAAAATTTGATGGAAAATGGGGAATGGAGTGTAGACGCTTAACATTAGATTCCCTCTTCTATCCTGCTATAGGAAACAAAGTAATATTCCTTTTTATTTATTAAAAAAAATCATACAAAACGGATTTAATATATTCGAATTATCACGTCACCTAGTGCTTGTTTGTGTAGATAGATAGTGACAGCGGTTAGTCGGGCTGCCGTGCTCGAGCGACGTTAATTATAGCAGCTCATTTACTGATTACGTGTAATGCTATACGTAATGCCCTAAAACTTGTTTATATATCTATGGAATTGTAGTTGGTTTGTACTCCATATAGAATTGAATATTCAATAAAACCGACGACTAGTTGTGGGTTCGATCTCTACTCCAGGAGAGATGAAATATTTACTTAAATTTATACTTCTTCGCTCTGATGTAGAGGACAAGCGACAGACAAGTAATGCGATAAAATATTAAGTTACATATATATTTTCATTTCTTCGTTCTGGTATCGAGGCAAAGCGCGGCGTTTAGTTCCCCCACTCAATACTCAATGCCTCCAGAATTCGGCAGAAAGTGGGGAACGGAGTGTCCTAACACTAGGTTCCCTCTGCCTACCCTGCACTTTGCGGGATACAGCGTGAAGCTGATTGATTTTAATATAATGTGATTTGACACTATTGTGGCACAGTGGTAGTTATCTTAAGATAAATACAAGATGATTGGTAGAAATGCTTCGGTTCTCAGTCGTTGAAGGGCTTATATTTTAAATGTTTACACATCCTCGACCGGAGTATATAAAGTGCGACTGATGGTTGGATCTTTAAATGTCACTTTAAAAATCTCTAAGTGGAGGACAAAGTAATTTGCGTTAGTTTTTCTGCAATGAAAAACTGGTGCAATATTACATCGGAAATTTCAATTAGTATTTGAAATAAAAGGAAAGTTCATTTAAGGTTAGAAAAATGCAAACAAAATTGATATGGAGATTCTATTCAATTGATTAATTTTAAGAAAAGAAATTGTAAGTAAAAGTTTTTATACGCTTACTAAATACTAATAAGAAGGTCGTACCTACACAGATTTATTGATGATCACAGATAACATTTTTTTGTCATTATAAATATCATTGTCGTACTACACAGTACTGTGAATGGGACAGTAATGGGTTTGATTCCCGCTCTAGGGAATTAATTATTTTTATTTTATTTTATGCTGATATCTAGGGAAAGCGCGACGTTGAGTTCTGAAACTCTCCACGTAATATCTCAAAAAAAAACCTATATATATAAAGTATACTGAGTGAAGCTAAAAAAACAAACATTAGATTAATAAGAAAATATTTTCATTTATTTATTTTCTTGTGTCTGGGTATCTGTTCGTAAGAAATTGTATACAATAGAAGCTAACCTCGTATTCCATAATACGCTAAAGATAGCATTCCCCCGACAGAATTACTAAAGTTTGTCTCAATTTGCATGATAATGTTGTCAACAAAATAGCTGTTCGGCTATTTAAATTGTGTAGAGCCTCTAAGCTACGAACCGTAAACGACATCCGACCGAACGTTTATTACTACTGATTTCAAGTTGACCACCTGATTTTATTAGCGGGGCCAGTGAATTCAATTTGTATAATACAATTGAATTTACTTCAGTGACAATAGAGATGAAATGACCCGAAACCTTCTGTAACAAATATTTTTGTTTATAATAAATGTCTTTTATTATTAGCGTCACGATGTATCCACTCAGTAAAGTAGGCCGAGGAAACCTAGTATTAAGACACTCCGTTCCCCATTTTCCGCAGAATTCTGCGTATTGGAGCTTTTCTGGCGAGAAGTTAGTGTTTCTCAAGGTTGCCCGCTAACCTGTAGAATGAAGGGGGTGCTTTCGAAAGACGAAAGAAGGTGAAATTTTAACCTTCTGTTTTGCAGCGATTGGCGGAATTTTACAAGGAGATGTATAAATGTGATGACAAAGCTAATGGCGAAATCAGTATAAAAGAAATTAAATGTGGTAAGGCAGCGGGAGCAGATGGAGTTACTGCCGAGATGAACAAATATGGTGGGCCACGCGTCTTGGACTTGTTCTGATTTTTGTGCAATTTATGCTGGAAATCAGGAGAAGTCCCTGACGATTAGCGAAGTGGAGCCGTGCCTCTGTATAAATGTAAAGGTCAACAGATAGACTGCGCAAACCATAGGGCTATCAGTTTGATTAGCTTTGGTAAATAGTAAAGTTTATGTTAAAGTATTAGCGAGAAGGATGCAATAACAAAATCAAAGTACTTAACTTTATGTAAAATAATTTTTTACTTTTTAGTTCGTTGTTTGAAGTCGGTTTTTTTTTGTTAAAAATTAATTTATTTTACAACTTTAAGTCATGGGTAGACCTTAAGAGGATGCTTTTCAAAAGGAGTAGGTAGGTAGGTAGTGGCTGTGCTATGTGAGACTTCAATCTTAATTAGGTATTATTTTTGTGCAAGCTAACATTTTGGCATATAGACAAAAACATACATAAAAAATATTCCGGCGGATTGGGAACCTCTCCCTTTTTTACAGTCAGTTGAAAATTAGAACATCCTCTTCTTTTCAATCAAAAAAGAAATGCAACGATAAGGAATCTCACTTCTGACACCAATTTTAACCATGTTTTTCCTTGTATTAGGTACAATTATATTTTTTACTAAAAAAAACTTGTTTAATTTCAACCGGAACCTATAATCAAAATCTAACTAAATTTTCACCAAACTATCCTTGAAATGAATATTACTTATTTATAACTATTAATAACACGTATAGGTATCTAAATATTTTCTTCAACGATATTTTCTATATTTAACTTAAAGTAGCCATAATACAATTCGTATCAGATTTTTCTCTCTTGTTGAACTCGAACCAATCATTACTGTTTAATATATATATATATATATATATATATATATATATATATATATATATATATATATATATATATATATATATATATATATATATATATATATATATATATATATATATATATATACATATATAATATTACTAGATATATGTTCCATTTTTCGTAATATACTGGCTCTTTCCTAACCTATATGTCGTGTTGCCTTTAAGAAATTGGGTAGTTATCGACAAGGACACATTTTATTACATACATTTTTTATTATTATTTATTAATATTTTATATAATATTTTGTTTTCCTACATCATCGTAGACAGAAGGAATTTGAAATATATTTCGTCCACTAGTAGGGGTCAGTATAGACGTAGCCACAAGTGTGTGACTATAAACGTGACAGGCTGTGGCTTTGATTCCCACTAGAGGAAATTAAGGAAATTATTTTCATTTTTTCACTCTGGTGTCGAGGCAAAGCGCTGCGTTGAGTTCCGCCTCTCAACGTGCAATGCCTCCAGAATTCGACGGAAAATGGGAAACGGAATGTCTTACACAAGATTTTCTCCGCATACCCTGCTGTGTGCGGCATAATACTTTGAATAGTTTATTATAAATTTATAAACACACTAGAGGGCGCGCGTGGCTTCGCCCGCTTATTAGGAGTGAATTCTAAAAATACCACGAAACACGTGTTCAATAAAATATTTTTAACAGTCTGAATTTTAATTTTTATAAAAATCGGTGGCAATTTTAAGATTTTTCCATATAAACTTTCAGCCCCTTATTTGAACCCTTAGGGGGTGAATTCTGAAAAATCATGAAACACGTGTTCAATTAAATATTTTTAAGAGTCTGAATTTCAAATTTTATAAAAATCGGTACAGATTAAAAAAAAATTCCATACAAACTTTCAACCCCTATTTCATCCCTTTAGAGTTAAAATTTTTCAAATTCCTTTCTTAGTGGATGTCCAGAATATGAAAATAAACATCTGCCCAAATTTCACGTTTCTACCATCAGCGGTTACGGCTGTGCGTGCGTCTTACCTCAGTCAGTCAGCACAAGTCCTTTTATATATATAGATAATAGATAATAAAAGCTGGTGACATTTGAATCTAAGCGGTATTTACACAATAACTACATAATGGCTTACATGAACCGTTTTATTTCTATATATAGACTACTAGTAATGTTAAATACATAAGTATCTTATTTATTTTATAACTCCATTATGGCACTGACCATCGTGGCGCAGTGTCAGTTGTCAGTACGACCACTTTTCAAATGTACTCGTGTAATAATGATACTCTTTACGTGCGTACGTGCACCAAAATGTAGGATTCAGTGGCCCAATGCACTAGCACTCGCTCTCCACCCTCTTTCCTACTCGATCTCAATATCACTAATCAAAACTAATCTAATATAATATTAGTATCGCTTTTTATTTAGTTACTAGCAGCCCGCTCGCGGCTTCGCCCGCTTAAACTACATGATTATTGATTTAATAAACAGAATTCATTGACAACTAATATGATTTTTTTACTATATTATCGTAATTTCTATAAGAATTTTTGATTGTTTTGAATTAAAAAATACGACCAATGTTGATATTTGATATTTGTAAAATATACATAAAGCTATTTATACGTTGCGATTGCTATATAACATTCGCAGGCAAACTAATGCCTTGAGTTCATTCAAATGACGATAACTGTTTTTTTAATGAACCGATTTTGATGAACCAAACTTTAGTAGTTAAGTTGAGTTAAAACAAAGCAATTGGTGAAACTTTTACGTAAATCGGTTCAGTACTTTCAGAGAAAATTGCGGACTAAAATATGTCGACAGACAGACAGACAGACAGACAGACAAGAAATTCAAAAAAAATCTTTTTGCTTTCTTTTATTCTTTTTAAGTGTCCCTCTATCCATTTCAATCAAAATTACGAAATGTACAGACAAAATATTTTTACTGTCTTATTATATATGGAGATAATCATTATGCATCCCAAATTATAGCCCAGTCGTTGCGCAGGAGCACAATGTGTGACTGTAAACTTGATAGTGTTGTGGGTTCGATTTCCACTGGAGGAAATAAAATATTTAATATTTTCATTTCTTCGCTCTGGTGTCTTTGGGTTCCACGACTTAACACTGATGATGAACTAGAATGCTGTGATGGGGATACTACGTGACGCTAAAAAAAAGGTCAACTGTTGTAAAAGATAAACACGCAAGAAAGTATTACTAAAAAAATCAGCTCCACGTTATATCCCGCAAACAGCAGGGCAGAGAAATCTACTGTTAAGACTCTCCGTTCTCCACTTGGACTGAATTACTCAGTATTATTTTGTTTCATAAAGTGTTAATATGGTATATATCTATAAAATCGTATTTCGGTACCAGCCACAATTCTTGTACAGAGTAAAGTATGTAATTTGCAGCTGAGATCATTATCATTTCTCTTATTGTTACACCGACCCATATGTTAATAGCTCTCGAGGGTGTGAAATACAGCTTCGTATAAATTCCGCATGTTATTACGGAATCTACCGAAAATATAACACTTACAATGTTTAAAAAGCTCGAGTTACTTTACCGTTTTGTGTATCTAATAGACGTAAATGTTAGGTACATTTACCAAACCCTGCACAAAGAGTGACTGTGAACGAGACAGGCTGTAGGTTCGATTCCCACTCGACTAAATATTTAATATTTTTATATCTTCGCTCTGGTATCGAGGCAAAGCGTGGCATTGAGTTCTGCCACTGACCACTCAATGGCTCCAGATTCGGCGGAAAATGGGCAACGGACTGTGATTTGGATACAACGTGAAACTGAAAACAAATGTACCAACTAAACTAAGTACTGTGAATACTGCTTCAATGCCATAAGCTTCGGATACAGAAAATAATAAAATTTGTTTTTAAATTTTATAAATAACAAAAATCTACTAGGTGATACCATCGCTCGTACCTCACCGTGTGTTCTTTTTCAGATCATCTGTCTGTAAGATGCCATTTTTTGCGAGCATTTCATACATAACATATAGATAGAACTATAGTAAAATAATCAATAAATTTGCCCTAAATACACCTAAATAATATGCGACACGCGTGTGTGTGCTAGTTTGTATATTACTGTAGTAGTTATATATAGTAGTAGTAATATATTGTTGTAGAAGTGTAGCTAAGACAAAAGGCGTTGGGGGTTACCACCGACCAACATGAATCTCTACTATCTCATAGGGAATGATAGGTGCGAATACAATGTAATTATGTTGTAAAAATACTTTAATAATAATTTACAATTCTTTTTTGCTTGTTTATTACAAGCTGTTATTTAAGTTAGTTAGTGTGTGTGAGATCTAGCAACATCAATTTGACATATACCTAATGTCTAATTGAGCTGAAATTTGGAATATGACTTCAGTACTGATGACAAAAAAATTACAATATATATTACACAATGTATTTTTTTTGTCATCAGCAATGTTGTAAATCCACAATGGCCGCCGCAATGAAATGGTGCGGTTCCAAATTTTTGCACAATCCACCTAATGGTTATAAAATGAATGGGTTTGATTTGCTAAATACAATTGACTATGAAAAATAAATGACAGGTGGCAAAATTGGTGCGAAGAATAAACGGAGGCCGCTCATGTGACGTCAAAAAAGATGCCACTTGCTCATAAAAATTACAAAATTGTTTATTTATATCTTGAATTATCTGATTTTATAATTTTAGAAATATTGTTAAGAGAGTAAGTAAAAATAATACTTACTATGCTATTATTGGTCTATTTAAGTAGCCATAATGTGAATAAGAATTTAATAAACATCATCCCGCATATAGTAGGATAGCCAGAGGGAACGTAGTGTTAAGACACACCGTATCTCACTTTCCGGCGAATATTCAAGCCTTTGCGTGTTGAGTAGCGGAACTCAACATTTTGCTTTTGACTTGGTACGATTAAGAAATAATAATTCATTACATCGAACCCGTCGCGTTAAAGTCACATGTCTGTGCCCCTGTGCCACGACGGCTTCGGCTATAAATAAATATATTTAACTATTTTGATCATTTCTTAAAATATATCAAATAGAATTCAAGTAAAAATGCTACCTCAAGGACTAGGAAGTCCTTTCAGTTTCTTATATAAGTATGAATTAATTTTATCGACAATCCCAGTTATAATTTAAAGTAAATTATTTCGACCTACTTTCATATTGAGGTCAGGGGAAAAAATATACGAAACGAGCTCCTAAATATGTTAAGAAACCAATGTAATGTAAAGAAAGTTAATATATTTTGAATTTTCTTGAAAAGGAAGGATGATCTTGGAAAGGGAAAGTTTTTTTCACGTGAATACAGCCTAATAAGTAAGCCTATTTTAAATTAGTTACACGCTGCTCCCGCGTTGAATTAAATGTTGTACATTACCACAGCTTTTAGGGAATTATATTATAAAAAAAATATTTTAATGTATAAATAAAAAAAATTGAAGTCAGTTGTGGCGTATGGGCACAAAGTGTGACTGTAAGCGCGACAGGTTGCTGGTTCGATTCATTTTTCATTTCTTGCCTCTGGTGTTAAATCAAAGCGCGGCGTTGACGTCCGGCACTTAACACGCAGTACCTCGAAAAATTCGGCGGAAAGTGGGGATTGGAGTGTATTAACACTAAGTTCCCCTATGTGGAGAATACATTGTGAAGCTGATTTTGTTAAAATTAATGTAAGAGTATCATTATATAGTATAAGGCCAAGTATATTTTCATCAGTAATATTTTCATTTCTACGCTCTTCAACGTCGAGGCAAAACGTAGCGTTCAGTTCTGCCACTCACCACGCAATGCGTCTAGAATTCGGCGGAAAAATGGAAAACAGAGTATCTTAACATTAAGCTGCTTCTGCCTAAGGTGGGCTTTGTTCAGGATACAGTGTGAAGTTATAAAAAAACCAGCCCTCTCATTTCCACCAATTAATAGTCGGGTAGAAAGGTCAGAATTAACAAAAGGAATTGAATGATACTCTCTCAGTTCTAGGGGGCGGAGAGAAGTAATTACAAAATACAAACACCTTTGTTGGTGAAAATTTAAAACAATTTTATTAAAAAGAAGTCCGATCCACCTAAGCATCACTCGCTCATTGTTCTTCTGCTGTGGAACCCAGGCTTTAGGCTGAAATGTCCGCAGGCAACCTTTATATATAAACTAGCGGCCTGCCTGCGGCTTCGCCCGCTTTAACTACATGATTATTGATTTAATAAACAGAATTGATTGCCAATTATAATATGATTTTGACCTCTAATATGATTTTTTTACTACATTATCGTAATTTCTATAAGATTTTTTTATTGTTTTGAATACGACCATTGTTGATATTTGATATTTATAAAATATACATAAAGCTAATTATTTATTACACGTATATATTTTTGTAACATTATGCTCTTTTGACCTATATAATATACTCTCTTAAATGTGCTGACGTCAGTGAATAATTTAATTTACTCTTTCAGAAACAGCGTTAAATGTTAAATTATTGATTTGAAGCATTCATAATATTCTTTGTAAAATAACTGTAATGATTGCATATAAATTCCTGTACAGTTTTTAAATTAGTTACATATATTATTTATTAGCTAAATGTACAATTGGCAAATATGTAGTTATTACAGAGTACACGTAGAAAGGCTGTTTTAGGCATTTTTATATAGATTTATTTCAAACGAACAAACGAACCGAAGAATCTATGTATTTACTTAATATTTCTTTGAAGATCAAATCGGTCTTTATTTCTGTGTTGAATTAATTACGACTTAAACCTAGCTGTTATGATTTATGAAGGTAATCTCCACTAACAATTCAATTTTGTTTACTTTATTTTTTAAGATATTGTATAATAGTGCTACAAAAATATATATTTTTTTCTACAGTCATATAACCAAGACGTTGCGTATGTCATTCTTTGGCCAAGAATCTTACCAGCGCGATTGCTATATAACATTCGCAGGCAAACTAATGCCTTGAGTTCATTCAAATAACGATAACTTTTTTTAATGAACCGATTTTGATGAAACAAAATTTAATTGTTAAGTTGAGTTAAAACAAATCAATTGGTGAATCAGAGAAACATGTGACCATACATATCGGCAGACAGACAGACAAGAAATTCAAAAAAAAATATTTTTACTTCATATTATTCTTTTTAAGTGTCTCTATCCATATCAGTCAAAATTACTAAATGTACAGACAAAATATTTTTATTGTCTTTTTATATATAGAGATTATATAACTACTAGACTGACTGACTAATGTCATTAGTTGTGCTTATATTACACTGAAACATTTTTTTTAAACAAGGCTTATTCTAAATGTAAAAACGTATATAAATATCACAAGTTAATTAACTAACCACGATATGTGATACTGAAGGTTTATAAAACTGTTTTATCATTTTATTAAATAAACGACATGTGCTTAATTAAAATATAAAATATTTATTTCAAACATATTTTCAATATTTATTTTAATATCAACTTTTACTATTTACGTACTATTATGTATTTTTCATATATTTTACACAAAATAATTGGAACTTGAGACTGAGTTGAGCTCAAATTCGGGCCAAAAGTGGAGAACATTATGTTTATCACTAGATTATTTTTGATTGAAGTGGGCTAAATTAAAGTGTTTAATATGAAATTCTTCTTCTAAAAGAATATTATACAATAATATCTTGTTACTTTACATAATGAAAAATCATTAGAAGCCCGACAAACGCAAAGGCGAATGGACATACGACTAGTATGCCTGTAAAACTGTACTAACCCACGTATAGTTAGCGTTAAGTGGCAACAATACTATATTTAAAGAAATTATGTATCTAAAAAAACTGATTTAATTTTTTCAAATAAAAAAATAATTAATTTTGTTTAATTTAAAAAAAAAGTAGCAAAGTGATGTAAAGTGAAGTTCTATATTCCTAGGTCAAATATAAGAATGCGTCTATCGTTCACAAAGTTCTCAGCTAAAACAAAATGTTTAATCATAATACTGTTTGTCATAATTTTGTACATAATTTCATCATTTAATCTATTTCGCAATATAACTAATAGTAAAACAGACAAAAATCTTAATAATATGCGTAATTTAAAGTCAGTTCAACTAGAAAACGTTGTCTTACATTTGGACTTAAAGGGATCTCCGCCCAAACTAAATTATCTTAAGACGCTGCTCCCGAAATTACAAGATTTGGGTGTGACGGGACTTTTGATAGAATATGAAGATATGTTTCCGTACAACGGTCGATTAGTCAATGTAAGCGCAAAAAACTGTTATGAAGAAGACAAGGTGTGTATAAAAAGAGTTATTGTGATTTAAAGTGAAATTACTTTATAAACATTAATTAGCTAAATCCAGCGTCGAGACCAAATGACAATTTTTTTATATCTTTTTGTTTTCAGCTTCACGCTGTATCCCTCACGTAAGAGAGTAAGCAGAGAGAACCTGTGAACCTAGTGTTAAAACACTCCGTTCCCCACTTCCCGCCAAATTCTCATGGCGTTTCATGATAAGTCACAACACCGCGCTTTGCCGCGTTACCATGCCACAATTGCGGTTTTAAGAGTGCTTCATATATTATTAAAATATTTTAATCGTAATAATAGTGTGTGGGAACGAGCCGTTTTGTTGAGTGAGGTGAGGTCTAGAATATTTTTGAGTAGAGGAACAGAAATACCTACTTACGTTGTAAACTTAAAGATAGATTAAAGTTTACTAGGTATTTTGTATGTTGCATACATACAAATATGTATGAAAACTGAAATATTTTTTTATTTTGTATTTCTTAAGATTTTTTACTTATTTAGTATTGAAGTTATAAAAATTTGATTGCCACACAGTTGAAAGTAGCCAACGCTGTGATTTTTCGTGGGTAGTCTATTTCCATCTAACAGTCTTAAGCCAATTGAATAAAAACAATCAAGTGTGAGTCTGATTCTCCCACCGACGGTTCTGTACCAGTTTTATGCACTCATTTTGTATGAACTGGACTACAAATATGAGTTTGTATTTCTTTTCGGACTATTTCTCTTTATTAAAGTTTTAATTTTAAAATGGAATTAAAAACTTTCACATTCTGAAAATTTCATATTAAATTATCTTGATACCTCAGCGCGATCTCGAGATTATTTATATTGACAGACGGACAGACGGACAACAGTTTTGGTTTTTTTTCCTTTTAGGATGTAGAATCCTAAGAAGTTAATTACTATTAACTCTTTATACGATGGTTAATACAAAAGATAATACGACACACTTTTGAGATATTTCGTGATAAGTAGCGGAATTCAACCCCACGCTTGGTCTTGTTATCAGAGCAAAAACATAATTTATTGCACCGAGTATAAATGGAACCTTCAGCCATCGCCTTTATGGGTCAGACGCTGTACCGCTTGGCCACGGCGGCCTCTGAAACTTCTCACCATTAAATAAAAAAGAGTGATTTACATCCAGAAAAAAAATACAAAAAGAAAATAATAGAAAAGCAGAACCACTTGCTGACCATAATTTTTACTTATTTATCTTGATCAGTTACAGGAGTTCCTTTCACTGGCCGCTCGTGTTGGTTTCGACATAATTCCACTAGTTCAAACATTCGGGCACATGGAATATGCTTTGAAACTTGCGGAGTTTCAGCATTTGAGAGAAATGCCAATGTATCCTGATTCCCTCTGCCCGAGCAAATCTGGTAGTCAAAAGCTTTTGAAAGAAATGCTGGAACAGGTACGCAACGTTTTGGTTAATAAATTATAGAAGTTGTAGGTTAGTGGAAATCGTGTCTTGTCGCGTTTTGTTTTTTGTTACATCCTTTGGGTCTTCATTTTTCAGAAGTGTTTATACATGGGTAAACAACCCAATATCGGAATTTGTCTAAGCAAGATATAAATTAAAATTAGCTTCACGCTGTATCCCGCACACAGCAGGGTAGGCAGAGGGAACCTAGTGTTAAGACACTCCGTTCTCCACTTTCTGCCGAATTCTGGAGGCATTGCGTGTTGAGTGGCGGAACTCAACGCCGCGCTTAACCTCGACACCAGAGCGAAGAAATGGAAAGATAAATTTAAGTAAATATTTCATTTCCTCGAGTGGGGATCGAACCCACAACCAGTCGGTTTTGCAGTCACACCTCGTGCCGCTGCGCCACAACCGGCCTCAAGCAATATATAGAGTCGGGGAAATATTAAAATTATGAATATTTCCCCGATTGAGGATTGAACCCACTACCATTACTTGCAACAAACACTCTGAGCAATGAAGCAATTTTTTATTATAATATAAATATCATCTAAATCACCATAATACTAACCTAACTACTCTATAATATTATCCAAATACATCTCTCTATCTCTATCTGTATTAAAGTTACTGAACAAAGTTTGCCCATATATATAATAAAATTGCTTATAAATATTTAAACGTTACATAATTTAAGCTCACACCAACAACAACTTAAGAACTTTGAATTATTATAAAATTAGTTATATTTTGGTTTTAGCGCCTCATATCCAAAAGTTACCAGAGTTGAGAATATTCAATATGAAGGGTTGTGTTGATATTTGATAACTTAAAAATCTGTATATATAATTTAAAAATGTACAATTTAAATTACAATTAAGATGACATTACTCCCGATTATTATCAGTAGATACTATTTATATTTTCTGTTTATTTGACTAAAGAGCTATGGAAGTTGTTCGTTCGTGTCTACTTTAGATAAGCAGAAAAAAAAAACAAAATAAAATTAAAATAATCTTTATACAAAAAGTCAAAATCAGTTCAAGGAAAATATCCCTAGATACAGCCACCAACCAGTACACAGTGTATTATATAAAATCTAATATCACAATCAATTTGAAGCCGACAGAACGTTCCACTTTACGATAATTTTATAACAAATAATTAATTCAATGATGCCTGTCATTTTCCCCCTTTTGAATAAGTAAAGGTATTCTAAGTAAGAAAATTCAGGTAAAGATATTCCCTGTATGAATATTTCAAGATGCCTCGTACGGAGTAGGGACAGAGGAGGGCTAACGATTTTTCATTATGTACTAGAGCAGAGTACGTGAGATTTATTAATAATACAATTACTGGCCTGGATTTAAAATATGTCGAAGACATGAAAGATTTTTTTTTTATTTTTGATTTTAGTGTGTTTAAAATAATGTTTAACTTAGTAATAAAAAACGTTATTAAAATATTTTTTTTAGTAAATTATATTTTCCTAATAGATACCTATTAGAAAAAAAACAGGTTCTTATTATAACTATATTATATAATTGTTTAATTCTTACATTTTTTTTTCATTTCATTACATTTATTACATTACATTTATAAGTCAACAGTGTATTACTTTAAATGTATATTTTTTTTAAGGTAATCACATTTCATCGGGAAGTAGCTCCATTAAAATACATTCATATCGGCTGCGACGAAGTTTACCACATAAACAAATGTAAAAATTGCTTATTAAGAAAAGCTAAAAATATGTAAGTATTATTGTTAAATAATTTTAGATTGTTTACATATTAGAAAATATTCATTCTAATGAAAGGTACCCGGCCAGTTATTGCATTGCTGCTCGTTCCTATTTAGATATTACATGGGTGTAATTTCGTTTCAAAGTCCTAAATTCCTACAATAATATTGGCACAAATATGTGTGAGAAGTTTCAAAATTTTATAATTATTATTTATTTTTAATTATAATAATCAAAAGATAATCAAAAGTTATAATATACTTAATTTTATCGAGTTAAAAATATGAATATTTCATATTATATAGAACATTGAAACAGTGTTAGAGAACGTAATTCTGTCTCTCTGCGAGTAATTGGAAACTCTATCTATAATAATTATACAATACGGTCACGTTCTACCAAATATTCACAATTTGTAAACTTCACTAATAATTGATATATAACAAAATTATATAGACGAATTTGTCTCAAAGTTTTTTCTTAATGTAAATTCTACTTAAAGTGGATAGTCATATAAAAAATATTACCTAATGGCTTAATACAGCTAAAAAAATGTTAATTAATTAATTTATATTTCAGGGATATCTATCTGAAACACATCCATATGGTAACTAATACTGTAAAGACTATTAGCCCTGGCACTACAGTTTTGGTGTGGGATGACATGTTTAGAACCATCCCAATGAACCATTGGGACAGAATTCAACATCCCGATATCGATCTAGTATATTGGGACTACACGCCGAATATAAAAGTATCTCATATAAGCATGATGAAGTACCACAAAACAGTCAAAAACATTTGGATAGCGTCAGCCTTTAAAGGGGCAGATGGTCCAATAGCTACATACCCTGATATGACAAAGCGGTTTATGAATAACTTGAGTTGGATGAACCTAATTCTTGATTATAGATTTGGAGGTGATGCTGAAGTTTATAATTTTAAAGGAGTAATCCTCACTGGCTGGTCACGATACAGTCATATGGATCCACCTTCTGAACTGTTACCCGTATCTTTACCAAGCCTATACTTAAATTTGCTTCTAATTAAACAATTTAAGAAAGGAGTCGATAATAGCAACTACTTTGAATTAACTGATTTCTTTGACAATTACTTAAAGGAAAACTTAGCTGCAAACTTACACTGTAGCGAATTGAACAACATGGATTTGAATTTTGATACTAGCCACTGTTATTTTGATGGCAACGAGCTCAATCTATTTTTAAAACATTGGGATATCATTGAAGCAGATATTTTAAATGCTATTAACGATGCAGAAAGTCGTTTACCTACTATAGATTTTTACTTAAAAACAAGGAATATTAACATGAACAAATTACTGGAAAGTATCGACTGGTGCTACCAATCTATTGACGAAATAATAAATATAAAGAAAAGAATGTCAAAGTTTCTTTCTCAATATTATGACGAGCATTTTATTGAAGAGTATGTTAATTTTAAAATATATAATACAAAGAAAAAATTGGAAGACTTACTAAGAAATCTTAAGAATATGTTATTAGTCCGAAGTTGGGGTCGTAGACCTTATCATTAAATATTACTTGTGATATGAATTATTTATGTTTTTGTCATATTGTATGAAGGGCATTAAAGTTTTGTATAAATAAAATATCTCGTAAACATCTTCTGCTTCAGAGAGATTCTTTGGTTTTAGAGAGATCCTAGTGTTAAGACACTCACTTTTCCAGGCGCTGTACAGTACACAAGAATTTATGTGCTGAATGGTGGAAATAAATGGCGCTTTGTCTTTGTACTTACTAGAGCGAGCAAATAAAAATAACTCATTCTCGAGTGCTAATCGAACCCACAAACGCATTTGTAATTAGACTCTGTGGCACAATTGCTTAATAAAAAATAAGTATTTTTACATCATATAAGTTGTCTTTTATCTGCCTTATAAGAGCACCTTTATATATGCGATACGTATAACAGCTTAACAAAGCCTTAGAAAGCATAAATATTTCAGTCTATTATGTAAATAATAGATCAAGGATAAGTCAAATACGATCGCATTCCATAAAGACGTACTCGGAATAACAATGTGTAACCTAAATGGATTTTTCTTTTGTGATTACAGAAAGCTCCTATCTTATTAGCGAAGTAACGTTTTTATTGCCTGAACATAATATTGGGATAATGTAAGAAGTAAAGATGTTGCGTTAAGTTAGTATTAATGGTATGTGCAAAATTCTTTTCCTGAAATTTGTGCTTTTGAACTTGGCCTGATTGTAAACGCGATAGCTGTGGGTTCGGTCCCCACTCAGGGAAATGAGCTATTATCATTTCCCCGTTTTGGCAAAAACGGCGCGCTTCGTCTTGTTTTCTCACTATTTTTATATTAAAGTCGAATATAAAAACTAAATATTTGCCATTATCATAATCAGCTGATAAACAATAACCTTTCGACTACCTATCAATGTAAGTACGTACCTCGCAAATGCAATTTCGATGTTTTTGTCTTAGTGAATTGAGTAATACCGCAAATATTTTTTATTTAGTTAAGTCGGCGTTGAGTTCCGCCACTCACGAGTCATGCCTCCAGTAAGTGTTCGACCGAAAGTAGAGAACGGAAGTATTTTAATGGGAACGGAGTGTTTTAACGCTAGGTTCCCAGGTTCCTCCTGCCTACTCTCATATGTGCGGTATGCAAAGTGAAGTTAAAAAACATACAAACATGGTAGAACTATTTCTACCAAATTACTTGATTTAAGCCAGACAGAAATATTTTATTTATATCATAGTGATACTCGCTAATGAAATAAAATTTATAACTAAGTTTTTTTTTAGCCGGCACCTATTACGACAGTGAAATATCAAAATAAACCCTATTATTATTTGTAACTTGGCTGTTAAGTCAATACTTATAATAAATTGCTCTTGGGGCTGTGGATCTGTAATACAGGAAATTAAAATTCGTAATAAATTTAGAATACTTATACTGTATTAATGTAAATTCAATATTAATTTATAGCAACACATTTTGAACTCTTCGAGCGTGCTTAAGAGATACTTGTTACCAGATTATAATAAGTTAAGTATCATCACGTTAAAGATTTTAAAATTATAATAAATTCTATTCAATATCAGTAAATCTGATTATTATTTCGGATCGAAATTAGGAAAATATAATAAATTTTGCCAAATATATAATATTATCATAAACCGTTACAAAGGTTTGTGTTTAATTTTAGATGTAAAAATTAATTATATTACCCAAAAAGCATAAAATATAAAAATACTTGCCGCCCTCATTTTCCATCACAGAATGAAGTCTAATACTGTTTACCATATCAGAAATACGCCTATATCATAAAAAAGAAAAAAAAAATACTCAATTCAATAATCATTGCGTTCATCGAGGCATATTCCGAGACACGATCGCGTTAAAATTTTCTTTTTACATATAATTTCTTATAAACTCCCACGAAATTATATTTCTAAAGCTTACTTTATTGTAAGTTGTGAAAAGTATTGTTGGAAAGTATGTTAACATATAATCAATCAATACCCGGTAGACGCGACGGAGTACTCTGCCACAAAGAATAAAAAGGCATTAAAATACACGCAAAATATTGCCGTTGTTTAGGCACGTTTCACATGATATTTTTCTGAAACTGATAAAATAATTATTAACATTCGATTCGATTCTTTTTTTTAGTGGTTTTGAGTTGAATTAAAATGAATGTAAGTTCAAATTCACATTGACTACACTTAGTTGATAGTAGTAGGATGTTATATTATATCGTATAATAGAACATCCTGCTACTTTTTTTTCTCTTACAAATTAATATATTATTTAAATTAATATATTTGGCGTCGGTAGAAACAATTAGCGTAACCCGCTTACATATTTATTTTATTCTGTTTTTTAGTATTTGTTGGTATAGCAATGGAAATACATCATTTGTGAAAATTTCAACGGTTCATGAGATACAGATACCAGGTACCTTGTAATAGACAAGTAAAACAAACAGGCTTAGTAATTCGATATTGTAGTAAGGTTGTTGTAGCATTAGCTTGACACCGAATTCAAAGTTATAAAATATTTTTTATTATTATTTTTGTTTAACAAAATCAAAGTACGTTTAACATTATGTAAAATTATTTTTTACTTTTTAGTTCGTTGTTTGAAGTCGGTTTTTTTTTGTTAAAAAATAATTTATATAAAAGACTTTTTATAAACATAAAATAAATATCAAACTCAATTATTATTATTTAAAAAGAGTTATCTAACTAATTTTAACATTATATTTGTAAACGACATAATTTTTCATGTATGTTTAAAAACGTATATTAATTTATAAGCTTTACGTAGGATCTCGCCCATAGCAGAGTAGGTAGAGGAAACCTTTAACTAGTTACCAGAGTCAAATCATTTCTCTGGATGGGAATCGAACCCATACGTTTATTCCTGCGTCACCTTTCTAATAAATATTACATAATAATTTTAAAAACGTGTATAAACACTACTAGTACGTTCTTGGCCTAACGCAAAAGGTGCGAAGCATACAGACAATGTCGGTGAAACTCAGGCTGGATTACAGGGGGCATAATTAAATTCCTCGTAAAGCTTTTGAGGTGAGCGTTATACGTCACTTCCATTACCCGTAACAATGTGTTGGAAAAATATTGTCAAGCCATTTCCATTCAATTGTATAGACGCCGCTGGAAATTAAACTCTTTGTGTGAGTTTTGCTTTATTTTTAGAACTTTTCGTTGTGAATATTTTCAACTAAACAGGCCTATAGATTTTTTTTATGTTTGTTAATAAAATTACTTTTCATATTGAAACGTACAAATGTTTTTGTTATTGCAAAATAAAAAATTGTTCATGGTATTGTTGAAAAGTCAATAATCATTTTCAAAATTACTTTTACATTCTTAACTAGTATTGTTTGTTAGTAAAATCCATTTTAAATATTTATTTATTAATATTATTAAACATGAAATGAAAGTTGAAACTGTAAAAATCTTTATTTACACACATAAACAAACATCTACATAAATATATCGTATAAAACTATATAAACTGTATAAAATTAACATGAAGTATCACCTAAATTTAATAACACTATATTTATAACAATCTAGCTCACAACTCATTCTGTTTTAGCTGCACTATCTTTTGTTTCTTTACTTTTATTAACTTCTGGTATGATCTTTGGCTTATGGACACCAGGTATTTCTATTGGAGGTGGCGTTATGGGTACTAAGCTACCATCTTCTTCAGCAACTTTAAGTCCAATGGTCGCACCAAGCTTTGCACTCGCTTGCTTAAAAGTATCAGATAATTTAACTTGAACAACATTAATACACATAGATGTTAAAGCAAGACCAAACACTAAATATAGAATAGACGCCATCATAAACATAGGATGATCGGGAACCAAATCTCCCAAACCAATAGTGGACATAGAAATGAAAACAAAATAGAAAGACTCAAAGAAATTCCACGTTTCCCAAATGTTGTATCCAACGGCACCAATTATAATGTAAACCACTAAAATGAATATAGCAACGGAAATCGGTAAATTGAACTCATCGTCTATTTCGAAGACAGAAGGTGCTGGAGTATCGGGTTCTGTAACATTTTCAACACTTAAGGTTCCCGGTTTTGGGGGTAATGGTGGTGGTACATCGCTAAGCTTCCTTTCCACTGGTGGTGGATGCGCCGGATGCTCGCCTTCTATATCTTCCTCAGAGAATATTTGAGATGGTCGACGAACCACGTCATATACGATATTGAGGCCCTTCATTACCTCCTGAAATTAAAATTATTGCGTATTATCTCTCTTTGACTAAAATATTTTTGATCTCCTGTACAGCAATTTATAAAATGTGAGTAACATACGACTCGCAGCAAAATCATTATTCGTTTCCTAGCCAAAGAGAAATGTGCGCTTTGTTTCCTCCTTAAAGCAGTAATTTGAAACATTTCCTAAGACGAATGCTATAAGATTTTCTTTCTGTATATACTCTTATTCCTTTACGTTAGCATAAATGTGAAATAAAATAATTCTATCGAGAGAATAACATAAAATCGTTACTTTGATTCCTTTATAATCTTCCTGTTACATCATCGTTTTTATGTATTCGTATATGAACATTATAATTGTTAGATAATAATATTTTTTTTAAATTTGTAATAAATTTTATAGAAAACAATTGAAATATACAAATAGTGGTCGTGAGTTCGTTCATATTTTACTTTAAATTAAATCAGCTTCATGCTATATCCCGTACATAGCAGGGTAGGCAACAGAATCTCGTGTTAAGAAAGTCTGTTCCCCACTTTCCGCCGAATTCTGGAGACATTGCGTGCTGAGTGGTGGAACTCAACGCCGCGCTTTGCCTCGATACCAGAGTGAAGAAATGAAAATATAAATGTAAATAAATATTTCACTTCCTCGAGTGGGGATCCAACCCACAACCAGTCGATTTTACAGTCACACTTTGTGTCTCTGCGCAACGACCGGCCTTTACTTTACTTTAAGTGTTTTAGAATATAAAAAAGTAACCAATCTGTCATTATTATTTAAAATAGAAAAATATGCGAAACTTGCTTAAGTTTTTTCACAGTATTATGAAGACGAATAATATAACAACAGTTCATAAGAAGGACGATATATTAAGTAAATTACTATTTGATTAACGTTAGAAAGAAGAATCAAGTTTAAAAAATAGCTACATTAATGATTTATTTCTGTTACCTGCTCACAGGAGGCTAGTGTTAAGACACTGTTTTCCCATTAGGGCACTTCCGTTTCCTACTTTTCGCCGAACTTTCGAGGCGAGTTGAGTGGCGTGTTAAGTGGAAGAATGTGACGTTGAGACACGAGAAAATTAAAATATAAAATATTTCATTCCCCTAAGTAGAAATCGAACTTACAACTGCCGCGTTTACTATAACAGGTTTGTGCCAGTGCGCCACGACGGCCTCAAATTCATGATACTTGATATAAGACTCTATAATACGACGGTTTTATTTACAATATTCTATTAAAACATTTATTTACCTGTACAGGTGCTGTTCTTCGCACCCTTCTACAACTTCTCGTATAATAAAAACGGCGAATAAAAGCCCAAAAGAATTTTATGATTCTTGTAAAAAGTTTTCCAAAATCAGCCAACACAATCAGGAATAATGGTATACCAATAATAGCGTAGACAATCGTAGCCACTCGACCGTATGTTGTTTTAGGAGCAATATGACCATAACCTGAAAAACATTTTGGGGTTACTCAATTATAGTGTGTTTCGTTATTTATTTTGGGTAACCGTAAAAAACATTAACTTTGTTCCAAAAACAATACATTGTGATTGTGAATATAAATAAAATATGTGCGCTTGTGTCAATATTTAATTTATTTAATTATGTCTTACCAATAGTTGTTATTAGTGTCAAACAGTAGACAAAAGAATTCATAAAGTTCCAAGATCTTTGTCCACTATAAGATGTCACTCCAGCTTCATGAGCGATGTGCAGTTGTTCTTCAAATTCATACAACTTCCTTCTGGCCAGTGACTTCCACTCCTCCTCTTTCAAACGATAGCTCTCTCGCCAGAGGCTTTCGATGAAGTCTCTTTTAACATTCCTTGTACCACATTTATAGGCATTTTCAAATGATCCTTCAAAAGTCTTAAACATCATCCCACCTAAACCACACATTATAATAAGCAATAATAAATCACACAAGCATCTATTTCTTAAAATTACATTTTTTTCATATTCAATCCTATTATCAATTTTAAATTGTTGCCAATTTGCTATGAATTTAAAACGTGAAGGTGTGGTACTTTTATTTTTACTGTCTTTTTTAGTCTTTGGAGATTCTTTTTTAGTGACATCTTGCTCTGCTTCAATTTCTTTTCCTTGACTTTTACTTGCGAGAGATCTTTTTCTAAGTGAAGATTTTAGCGTGACATCATGCTTTTCAAAGTCATCTTGAGTGATTATATTGCTTTTTATTTTATTTTCTTCTTCTTGACTTAAAATATTAAGTTTTCGAGTCAGTTCAGCTGATCGTTCAAGTAAATCGAATTCGTATTCATTTTCACTGGGTGAACTAGAATAACAACTGGATGTATATTCCGACTGGCTAGCATCGACATAACCGGAGCTACGTCTGCTGTGCTTTTCATATTCACGTTTCCCCAATGGTTGTGAGGTTAAGCTAGATAATATTTCCCTATCACTTATAATTTGTATAGTTTTTGGACAAGAAATGCCTCTCGTATGTCTTAAATTTACTGGAGTTTTATTAGGCGTTTGTAATGTTTTACTATATTGTTTATACGCAGGTGATACTTTTGGATCATCTTTAGGTATAGACAAACTGCGTGCTCTGGCTTTCTGCATCAACTCTATGATTTCTCGACTAGTTTGACTCATTCCAGTACCTGTTTTTTCTAAAGCTGCTGTATCTTCTACTCTAGCTACTGAATGTGATCTATTTGCTCTTGGAGATTTATTTTTCATAAATCGACGAGGTGTTGGTACTACCTTACGCTTAACACTCTGTTGATATATCTGATCTTCACTCATCTCACTTTCACTAGTTTTACTCTGTAAATATTATGACGAACGCATATTAGTGCACTTCATTTCTATAATATACATTATGAATAGATTAATTTGCATATATGTGTTTATATATTATTAAATGAAGAGGTAATACAGTCCTACCAGTAAAGTAATGAATATTAATATCAAAAATATTTTGAAATAAGCACTGACCACTATTCTAGATGATGATTTACTTCTTGCTGGTTTGACTGGAGGCACTTTAGACTGTTGTTCATTTATTTGCTTTGATGGCGCCTGTTTCGCAACTACTGGCTTAGAATCAGATCCAGTTTTTGTACTTGGTGTCCGCACAACTCTTTCTCTCACTTCTATTACTGGTTTTTGTTCTTGTGTTAATTTTTTACTTGGCGTTCTTTCTACTTGTATTATCTTAGTAACTAGTTCTCCAGGAGCTGAGGTGGGACTTTTGGTAGTGATTTGTTTTTTCTCCTTTTCGCTATTAATAGGTTCATCTTTTTTTTGTACACTTTTAATTTTATCTGTTGTTTTTTTTATTTCGTCGGGGTACACATTTTCTTCTAATTTTTTGGGCGCAGAAAAAAATTGTACCTGATCTTTCCCTTTAGGAGACGTTGGTGGTGACAAGGAATTTCTTGTGCCTATTACTTCATTTTTATTATTCAAAGAATCTCGACGACTTGGGTTATCCTCCTTAGGACTCAAAATATAATTAGTACTAAGCAACTTATTCCCAGGATCAATAAAACTCCCTTTTCGTTCTAATGTAACAACTTCTTCTTTATCTGGTATCGCAAATGGTGAAATACTTCTTCTTCGTCTTTCATTTGCTGCCGTTGTTCTAGCTTCTAAAATTTCGTCTGTATCAATATCATATACTGGATCCTTGATATTAGCTTGTTCCTGAACTAATCGTCTCATTTCTTCATAAGTATTATCAGCTTCAATTTCCCTGGAGGTACGATTTGGATGCACGTCTTCATCATCCGATGTAGTGTCTTCGTGAGGAACAGCAACCCGGCTTGGTTCTGGAGTCTTTTCTCGTTGTCTTGTTGCCTGTCCTCTATTTTTAGACAAATTTCTTCGTTTTCGAGTAGATGCAGATTGCACTTCTAGTTCGGCTTCCATTTCGCATTGATCTTTTATTTTTGATGATTTAGAAATAATCCTAGCGCTTGTTTGAACACCTTCTGACTTGACTATAGGTATTTTTAGAGTTACTGCAATGCTATGATCACTTTCGTCGTCACTCATGTCGGGACAAAGAGGCCTCCTGAAATCACAAATTAATAACTGTATGAAAATTTTATCACAAACGTGATCTATCGAAATATTACGATTCAATCAAATGGTATAAGAGTATCTATACTTGTTATGAACATTTGGCAATATTTTTAGAATCAGCTGCCAATAAACTTGGCGATGACATATTAAACTAAGCTCAAAACTCAGATATTGATATTTAAATTGTGACTTACCATTCTGAAGAGCGCTTTCAAGCATTGGGGTCACCGTCGTTCTATTAAAAGATTCTATTTTCGGTATCTTGTCATGAAGAATGTAAACAAATAGTATTCAAACATGATATGTCACATTTTTATCACCATATTTCTTATAAAATATTAGTAAGAACGAAATCTTAATAAATAATAGCTTATAAAATCGTTCAAAAACACGAATTTTCTATATTAACGTTTAAATCGCGTGGAGACTGAACTCAAGTGCGCCAAGCTTGCCGGGCAGCGATCCAAAATTAAACACCTACAAGTACTCAATATATTTGTGTGAGTTAAAATTGTTCAGAAACGCAACCAGTGAAAGTTGAACTTCTAGAGAAAGCGAAACGTTTGATTTTATTAAACAATTAGTTCAATTACTATGGATATAATGATAATGGTAAATTATTATATATGTATGTATACCAGATTAATCTATAATATTATTTTTATAATGTTTAGGACGAAAAAACAATACAAAGAAAAAGTTTTTTGCAACTGTCAAATAAATTTAATAGATACTTGTAATGCTTTTTATTAAATAACTATAAATAGCTTAAAAGCGAAGTTTCTATTTATATTTTGTAACGTATGTATATATAAAATAATAAATATTAAAATACGATTGTTGACCCTGTTGTATCGTACCGCAGCTAGGGTTTTCTTATTGTAACTATTTCTTTTTAGTGTTCCTTATGGAGGTATATTACTGATATAGAATACTTACGTTACTATATGAGAGGCTCACAAACAACCCACAACCGCCTCTTTTGGTCGTACGAAATTGAAATTTAGGCACCACTCACGGCTTGTAGCTAAAAACTGAGAGAGAATTCCCGGAAGTATTTTTTGGTATCAGGAAAAAACTTTATTTTATGTTTATGGACCTCACAACAAAATAAGTTACAAGCCGATACCCTTCACTCATAACTTGTGGTCAGGCTACACAACGTAAAATGTGAAATTTTGTATTTTCGCCAAATGAAGAAGCAATACCATCTTGCTATTGTAAATACATGTTTAATAAATAATATATAAGAGTTTCTTTGAAATTACCTAATTTTAAAAAAATAACTTTTATCTTGAATAAGAAAAAATATACAAATGTCAAAAACAACGAAAATAAAAAAAAACTTAAGTACTGTGTCAAAACAAACACTTCATCTAATGTGTCTGAGGCTGAAAGCCTGCACTGAACATTAAAGTATTGCGTCCCTGCTGTTTACTTTGAAAACAAGAACAAATAAAATTACAGTGCTTTCTATGAGCTATTCCAGATAATGTAGAAAAATAAAGCTGAAAATTCAGATTTTTATTAATGAATGGTGCATGAACGCCTGATAAATAATTATGGCAAAACATACTTTAGCGAATTTGCTATACAGTTGGGTACATAACTGTACCATAAATATTTAATACCTACATAATATATTAATACGCAAATATTTTACATGTCTGGGTATTTATAAATATAGATATATTATTATTTTATTAACTGTTATATAAAAAAAGTATTTTCCTTCAAGTCCACTGAAGTTAAAGTCAAGTTGAAGACAAAAGCTCGCCTTTTGTTTATTTTTAATTACTCCACTCGAGGGAGGACAAGTTAGATATTATTATAATATAACATAATAGAAAAGGTTATCTGCCTCGAGATACAATGTGGCCTTTGATAATATAATAATATAACTTGTGTATGTGACAGAATAAAAGTGTTTTTCAATAACATACTAGAAAATTGCTCAGAAAATGATAAATACTATAATTTTCCTGCTTTTTCCGTTAGTAACTCGTTTGTATAAAAGAAATCTCTTGAAATTCACAAAATATGAAACCATAAAATAGAGATTAATATCCTTTGGATAATATTGTATTTTCATTAAAATATTCCAATAAGTGTAAGTAATATAAAGATGATGTACTAAATTGTCGTGACGTAAAAATAAAGAGTGCTACGAATCTCCAACTAGGAGATCTAATCGAAATTTTCATCTAAAGTAATTTTTATGAATATGGCACCTCCACCTACGAGGAAATGGAGTATTAATGGAGAACTAAGTGAAGTTTAAGACCGATGTGGCGCAGTGGGACAGTGACTGGTACATAAACACAATGGTTGTAAGTTTAATTCCCCTTTCTGGGAATATATTATTTACATATTTTCGCTCTGGTGGATAAAGCGCGGCATTGACTTCTACAACAAAACATGCAATTTCCCGAAAGCTCTTAACGCAAAGTTCCTATGCGAGATACAATGAGAATTTAAAAAAAAAACAAAGTTTAGCTTTTTTGCTTAACATTAGATATATAAATTCTTACACATTAACTTTGTCTTAAGATGCCTTCCGGCATATCAAACTGTTAGCAGTGAACCAATAATAAATTATTTTCATCATTTTTCAGCTATATTCAAGACATTACGGTATTTCTCGGTATCACCATAGACTCCAAATTACAGTGGGGACCCCATATTGATGGATTGGCGAATAGACTTAGCTCTGCAGCTTTCGCGGTCAAAAAAATTTGATCACTAACTGACGTAGAAACGGCTCGACTTGTTTACTTCAGTTACTTCCATAGTATTATGTCCTATGGGATTTTACTTTGGGGTAATGCAGCCGGTATTCAACCAATATTTGTCCTGCAGAAGCGAGCTATTCGTGCAATCTATAACTTATGCCCTAAAGACTCCTTTAGGCAAAAGTTTAAAGAAATTAATATATTGACAGTTGCATCGCAATATATTTTTGAAAATGTTATGTATGTTAAGAAAAACATTAATAATTTCACCAAAATTGGTGTTTTTTATAATATTAACACTAGAAATAAGCATAATCTTGGTGCACCTGTAACTCGGTTGCATCGAATCCGTAATTCTTTTATGGGACAATGTGTACGCTTTTACAATAGGATCCCAGAAAACGTTAGAGAATTTTCTATATCACGATTTAAAAAAATTGTGAAAAGACGTTTGTGTGTTAAAGGTTATTACCAAATTAATGATTTTGTAAATGATAACACGCCTTGGGAATGAAATGCTCGCTCC
>JAATLQ010032593.1:35235-49994 GCA_013421005.1 Heliconius erato x Heliconius himera
ATAATATTAACACTAGAAATAAGCATAATCTTGGTGCACCTGTAACTCGGTTGCATCGAATCCGTAATTCTTTTATGGGACAATGTGTACGCTTTTACAATAGGATCCCAGAAAACGTTAGAGAATTTTCTATATCACGATTTAAAAAAATTGTGAAAAGACGTTTGTGTGTTAAAGGTTATTACCAAATTAATGATTTTGTAAATGATAACACGCCTTGGGAATGAAATGCTCGCTCCAGTCTGTTTCAAAGGTATCATTGTCACAAATAATTAAATATGTATTTGTTTAAAATTTATTTTAAAAAATAGGTCCCGCTGAGTTTCTTGCGCCGGTTCTTCTCAGGTCTGAGGCATTAATTTTAGTGAACTGGTGGTAAATTTGACGTTCAAAAAATGAAGCATGTAACTTCTTATTTTGAATAAAATTATTTGAATTTTAATTTGAATGTGAATTTGAATTTGAATTTGAATTATGTGAAATTGAAAGATTTTTTTTTGTTGGTTTTTTCCCGATTTCCGATCGAATTCACAACCCTCGCGTTTTAATCGTAAGCCAGACACTGTCACACTGCGTCACAATTTCTCTACTTTAAATAGTGAAATAATAAATAATATTGTTTCTTATTTAAATAAAATTAATTTTATCAGTTTCTCAGTGTAAATGTGAAAATTGCACTTGTATGCAGTATTAAGATCGATATAAAAATAATTTTATGAAATTTACCTATTGTAGTATAAATCGTTCCGGCATAGAACATGGAATTCCAAAACGTCCACGTCTTCTTCTTGGTGTCATTATTATTGACATGCTTCAGATACTCTTTAAAGCTTTCTTCATAGTTTTCCAGGTTTTCTTCAATGAGAGCGAAGAAATTGGGATTATTCTGTAGAAAAATAAATAATTAATTCATATATAGATATAAATATAATATAATAAATATCAAAATCAGTGATAAATTATTTAAATTTCTATTTCTTTTACTTTTCACACTGAACATTAAAAACGAAATAGGGTCCCCCATTTTGTTATCATCTTCTCTCAATATATTTTTTAAGAATTCTTAATACAAATTTTGATTTTGCAAGTATTATACAGAAAACAATTTTAAAATTATAAAGCTCGGAGTGATTTAAGAGCTTTCCAATTTTAATAATAATTATTAGTGAATACTGTGCGGAAAATACCTTATACTATGTAAATAAGATAAATATGAATATCTTCGGCTTAGAGTGTAAACCTCCTAACAGCTTGTTACTCAAATTATCAGGAAAGTCAACGTCTTCATATTATAAAATTATAAGGTTATTTGTATTAGCAAAAGGTTTTTAAAATTTTGAAAGTTGATTTATATTCCCTACTATATGAAATAATTATTTATTTTATATATAACTATAACTAGCTTCACGCTTTATCCCTAGCGGGGTAGTCACAGAGAACGGAGCGCCAAACGCTACGGTCTCTACATACCTCTTTCACCTCATCCACTGTCATCAACCTCTTCATACATGCCCATCAGTCATCATGCTTTTTACGTGACCTTCCTCCAGTATCTTTGATACTGTGTTTTCGAGGTCTCACCCTACCTCTCTTACTGCTCACTTTTCCATCATAAATCTTTTTTGCCATTCTTTCATCACTCATTCGTTCTATCGATCGAATTTATCATGATAATAGAAATGTATCTATATAACGTAGTAACAAAAATTGAGTTTAGCAAGTTCTCACTCTCCGACGATATATATGATACTAGAGGGCGCGCGCGGCTTCGCCCGCTTATTAGGAGTGAATTCTAAAAAAAACCACGAAACACGTGTTCAATAAAATATTTTTAAGTCTGAATTTATTTTTTTATAAAAATCGGTGGCAATTTAAAGATTTTTCCATATAAACTTTCAACCCCTTATTTGAACCCTTAGGGGGTGAATTCTTAAAAACCATGAAACACGTGTTTAATGAAATATTTTTACGAGTCTGAATTTCAAATTTTATAAAAATCGGTACAGATTAAAAAAAATTTCCATACAAACTTTCAACTCCTATTTCTTCCTATACCTTTAGGGTTAAAATTTTTCAAATTCCCTTCTTAGTGGATATCCAGAATATGAAAATAAACATCTGCCCAAATTTCACGTTTGTACCATCAGCGGTTACGCCGCTGCGTGCGTCTTACCTCAGTCAGTCAGCACAAGTCCTTTTATATATATAGATTAAACAAAATATATAACGCTGCCGTAGTTTAGTACGTGTATGTCATCATTCTGATAGACTATGACAATTTCGAATTTAGATGCCATTTCCGGTTGTTACTTTAGATGACTAAAGTTTTTTCGTTAAATTATATAAAATAACTACATACACTACTTCGGACTCTACGAGGCCGAAATTTGAAGATTTTTGAAGAAGCTATCTCAACTAATATAGTTATTTATTTGAAATTTTAACGAAACAAAAATCTACAATATATACAGATTACACACTGTTTTTGGCACATCGTCAAAATTGCTTAAATTGACGTAATCGTAGAGCACAAACGGATCTGACATGTGACACTTCACAGGGCGGTGGTTATTATTTTTTTTGACGTTAACTTTTGGCATGTACATTACCAATATATTTATATTTCAAGCATACTAGTTTTTACTTGAGGATTCACTTAAAATAAATCAGCTTCACGCTGTATCCCGCACACAGCAGGGTAGGCAGGGGGAACCTAGTGTTAAGACACTCGTCCTTCAGGAGTGAGGATTCATTTGTTTTAACTAATTGAAATGACTAACAGTATATTCATACCATTAGTACAATGGGTTACATCTAAACTATTAACGTAATATACAGCCTACCGCTTCTAAAAACCCATAGTGACTGAGATTAGCGAGCTACAACCAATCAAGTGTATTTTAGCTTCACGTTGTATCCCGCATGTAGCAGGGTAAGCAGAGGGAGTTTAGTGTTAAGTCACTAAGCTACTTTTTCTACTTCTTTTCGCCTAGGTAGCTAGAGGCATGTTTTTGAGGTCCAGTATGAAAAGTAAAAGGAATAGTATTGCGTGTAGAGTGACGGAACTCTATGCCGCACTTTGCCTCGACACCAGAGCGAAGAAATGGAAATATAAATTTAAATAATATTAAACATTTCATTTCCTCGAGTGGGGATCGAACCCACAAACAGTCGCGTTACAGTCACAGTTTGTGAGTGCCTGCACCACGATTGACTGGTACGCTAGAACTAGTAAAATAAATAAGATAGGGAAATATCCTTTGCGTACACATTTTTAAAACCTTAAGGATGAAAATAAAGCAATAAAAAATAAGATTTTTTAGTCGATTGTGACTAGAACCTTTCGTTAGTAATAAAAATCAACATGCACTGTCCCCAAAATTCAGCGGAAAATGGGAAACGGAGTGTCTTAACACTAAACTAACCTTGCCTCCCTCTCTGCTGTATTTGGGATACAGTGTAAAAGTCCACCAAATATTAACAAGACAATTATAAAAATCTTTTTATTATTGTTGTGATGTATAGGTACATAACAGTTTACCTTTATTAAACTTTGGTTATTTAATAACTTGTCTTGTATTTTTACTGTAAATTCTCTTCTTACTTGCGTGAGGTTCTTGTCGTACTTTTCCTCATATGGACCTGAAAATAAAAAGTTTATGTTATAGTATCAGGTTTTCTCAGCTTTTTAGAAAATCTTACGTAAATTTTATTTTACCTTCAAACCTTTTCCCGTAATAATATTTATTTAACATAATTTTTATTCTGCTTTAAAGTGAAACTTATGTAAATATGATTTACCAAAATTTTGTCATTCCCTCGAATGAGAAGCGAACCTACAAACATCGTATTTAAAGTCAAACAGTCCCATAATACATACTACAACGTACATTTTTCATATAAAAAATTATAAATGTCTACAAATATTGTCTCTTTATATTTTGTTTCCATGTCACTACCATTATTATTATTTAAATGAACATTATGTATGAAAGTTTAAATTATAGTAGTAAAATTTTCAAGAACCGATTTCATACAATAAATGGTATGCGATAAATATTGTACGTTCAAATTTAAACTTGCACGTTGGCAAATTGGCTCATAACTCAAGCTTAGTAGAAAACTTCCTTAGTTTTTAAGATTCAAATGAATATGACTTTAAATTTTTCAACTTTGTAATAACTTGGTTTTATTATTCTTTCAACAAATATACATAAGTTTAAATAATATTTGCTGTATATTATACATAGGTATATTGTTATATACGCAAAGTGTCTCTAAATCTACTTATTCATTTTTTTAGTTTCACGCTGTATCCTGCATATACTCGTAGCAGGGTAGACAGAGAGGACCTAATGTTAAAACACTCCGCTCCCCACTTTCTGCCAAATTCCGGAGGCATTGCGAATTGATGAGTGGAATTCAACGCCGCGCTTTGTGTCAATTTTAAAGCAAAATATTAAAATATTTAATTTACCTCGCGAGGGAATCGAATCCACAACCGACGAGCTTACAATCAGATTCTACGCCACTGCACCACGACGATCTCAACAATCACATTACGAGAACATCACAAAAGAAGATATCATCAAAACGTAAACAGAAAAAGGAAATGTAAGAACAGATAGCACTGCCCTTATTCTATGCAAACCAAAACCAAGGTTATAAAATACAATGAAAAAAAAGCTATGGAAGTACGTAAATAAATAAGTCCACCTCGGAACCTATGTGGGTTAGTGGGTCAAGTTTTATTTCAGGAGGGATTCGTTTGACAAGAGGTCTTCCATTCCATTCCAGACAGTGGTGAACGTTGACAACGCGTTATCTTGTTTCCGACACGCGTGTAAAATGAATTAGTTGAGGTGGTAATGTATTCAATTTTATTTATAATATTGTTTTGTTATATTTTGTTATAAATGTTGTAGTATTTATGTATAAGGGTCAAAGCTTTATTTTCTTTTGGTTCTTATTTATTTAGTATATACATTATTAAAAAAATACGCACGACTTTAAGATTAAGTTGACAATTTTGGTTGTGGTTAATTTTTATTTGAGGTGCTCGTAATACCTGCACGTCAGTCACTATTTTCATTTTTCACGCTACTTAAGAACACAGGTTTTCAAAGTAGAGTATATCTAAATATGAAATAATATTATGAATATTTAATACAGTAAATAAAATATAGGGTCGAAAATGGTTCGATTTCACAACCTTTGTGTTATGTAAAACTTGACGCACAATTGTGTCACTACACTTAAATAAAAATTTATATATGTATACCAAGAAAAATAGCTTCAAACATATTAATTACCATATCGTATAGGATTAGTCATAATTAATTCAAGATTATCTTGCAAGATACGCCTACTTATTATGGAAAAAAGTCGCGGTAAACCAAAATTTCTATGTTGTTAATATTAAGTATATGTGACAGAAATGTCAGTCTATGAAAGTTCTATATCGTCGACTTAGATTGAAAACCCGCTAAAAACTTTTTTGTTTTTCCGCCATGTACACATAGTGTGATTGTAAAATCGATTAGTTGTGGATTCGATTCTCACTCGAGGAAATGAATTATTTATTTACATTTATATTTTCATTTCTTCGCTCTGATGTCGAGGCAAAGCTTGGAGTCGAGTTTCGCCTTTCAACACGCAACGCCTCCAGAACTCGGTGGAAAGTGGGGAACGGAGTGTCTTAACACTTAGTTGTGCTGTGTGCGGGGAAAAGCGTGAAGCTGATTAGATTATTACACTTTTATACCATTCGAATGTGTAAAAAATATAAAAATGCATTTAGTCATATGTTATATGAATCGCTGAAATGTTGGTATGTACGCGAATAACTTCTGAACCACTGCATCAAAATGAATAATCTCTTTTTTAGGATTGGTTATTATAAGATCCAGGTTGATATAATAGCCAATTTAAAAAGGCAATAAAATTATAAATCTCAACAAATTACAATAACTTTATCGTGAATTTCATACAATTTTTCTGAGACTATTTATATCATTATGCGAAATGGTATTTGCTCGAGCTGTTAAATACAATATTGTTATTCATGTTAAAAACAATAGAATATTTCCACGATACAGATTATTTTTTATTTACAAACTAAAATTAATAATTTTGAGTTCTAATATAAATCAAGGAAATCCAGCGTAATGCTTAAAAAACCCCGCAAAATTTGACCGTTGTGACGCAGTGAAACAATGTTTGACATAAGTAAGTATATAAGAGATGATTGTGATATGAATCTGACTCTGGGGACTGATTTTATTTAAATTATATACTACTTTAAGGTAGGTAGAATAAAGCCCGTTTCAAAAGTTAGGTATAAAATAAGGAAAGTAATAACATAAGTTTTCTCTCAATGCTACATACGGAAAAAAGAATGAAACCGAAAGAAAATGGTGAATTCTTAAATATAATGAAATATTTAAAGTATAAAAAAACAAGAGACAATATAAACTAATAATATTATTTATATAAACTTTTGTATATGAATATAAAAATTACATAATAAATAAACAAATACCTTGAAATGTTTGTAAACGATGAAGGTTTTCCTCAAAATTATAAAGAACCCATATTAAAAGCAAGGCACCAGCTGTTCCACGTTAAATTAATTACCGGAGTGCTTTTTAGAGGTCATATTGGGATTTTTTTTAAATTATACTCAAGAATATTATTGTAAGTAATATTTAATTACGAATGTATTTAAAGCCAGACGTGGCGCAGAGGCACAAAGTGTGACTGTAAAATCGACTGGTTGTACGTTCGATGTCCACTCAAGGAAATTAAATATTTATTTATATTTATAATTTCATTTCTTCGCTCTGGTGTCGAGGCTAAGCGCGGCGTTGAGTTCCACCACTCAACAAATGGCTCCAGAACTTGGCGGAAATTGGAGAACGGATTGTCTTAACACTAGGTGCCCTCTGCCTACCATGTCGTGGTATAAAGCGTGAAGCATCAACTTTTATATCAATATATGATATATAGACGAATGTATATGAAAAAAAAATGTGTTAAATGAAATTCAAATTGTTATAAACTACAGAAGTGTAATTAATTGCATTTTTCAGCTTTTCCCCGAATATAGCAGGCAGACACCGCTTTTCTCCTGAATTCGATATATTGCGTAATTTGATTGATATGTATGTACGTGATCGTAGTAAAATTTTGTTATGTAAAAAAAAAATAGCTTCACGCTGTATCCCGCACACAGCAGGGTAGGCAGAGTACGCTTTATATTAGTATATTAAGTCCAGTTGTGGCGCAGGGAGACAAACGAGTGACTTTTACAGTCACAGGCGACAGGTTGTGGGTTTTCACTCAAGGAAATATCGAGGTAAAGGGTTAAGTTCCGCCACTCAACGTGCAATGCTCCCAGACATTGGCGGAAAGCGGGGAGCGGAATGTTTAACATTAGGTTCCCTCTGCCTATCCTGCGTGGAGCTAAAAATTTTTACTGTATATAAGGATGCAAACGCGATGGTTCTGGGTTTGATTCTAATCGAGGGAATTCGTAATTCGTCATTTTTTTAGACAAATTTTATTACATTGTTTTGATATTGGACTTATTATTAAACTATTAATATTAATTTTATGCTTGAAATACATATTTAAATGTGTACTCTAAAAAAGTTTAGGCAACAGCAACATTAAATACTTTATATATATAATTATTAAGAAATTTAAATTATCCTACATCAATTACCAAAATAAAATAAAATAATATAAATTAATTAATTTTTTATTCACAAAACGAAAGAGATAAAAATATTTTTTAAAAGTATAATTGGTTCCTATAAAAAAATATTTAATATTAATAATTATTACTTAGTTCAACAAATTGGTTAGAATTCCTTTAAGTAATCCTTATGTAAATTTAATAATATAATTTTACACCCAAGAGTTAGCGCTTTGCTAACTTCCTGCTGCCGGATGCAGTGCTTGAGTAGGAATAGTGCAAGATAAAAGGGTACAGATAGGCAACATCAGCTTTTTAAATTATTTTAATAATTTTTTTATTTCAATTTGAAATATATAGAATATATCAGAAGAATTCTCTTTTAATTTGAATATTAATTATTAATTTAATTAATATTATTTAACTAACTATAATAATTCCCGGCGATTAAGTTTGCTTCTGTTACTGGTTATTAAAAATTTAATAAATTAATTATATAATCATCAAATTGTACTCTTTTTGGGTCAATTTTGTAATAAACCATACAACATTAAACTATATTAAATATCAAAATAGAATCCTAGCTAAATAGTCCGTAGGGATTTGTTTTTAGCTTCACGCTGTATCCGGCAAGTTCCAGGGTAAGCATAGGGAACCTGGGAACCTAGTGCTAAGACACTCCGTTCCCACTCTCCACCGAATTCTGGAGGAATTGCGTATTGAGTGGCTGAACTCAAAATCGCGCTTTGCCTCGTTACCAGATCGAAGAAATAAAATTAAGAAAATATTAAATATTTAATTTCATCGAATGGAAATCTAATCCACAACCTATCGCGTTTACTGTCACACCTTTGTACCACTGGGCTACGATAGCCTCATATATAGGAATTACAGATACATTATAAAGTAATAATTACATCTTTACTTTGATACATTTATTAATATTTTTCTACACATTATCTACTCTATGCCAGGCATTGAGCTCTCCTGTATACGTTCGTAGAATAGAATATGTGGAATATGCATAAACACGTGTCAACCCAAGCTGAAAGCACATCTCGTAGTTCGCATATTTCATACTGGAATCTACAATTTTGTTGAAATCTACTTTTGGTTTTTTTTAGTTTAACGCTGTATTCCGCACACAACAGGACAGTGTTAAGACACAACCCAGTGTTAAGACACTCCACTTCCCATTAAAACGCTTCCGTTCACCACTTTTGGCCGAATTCATCAGGCATGGCGTGTTGAGTTACAAAACTTAAGGCCGTGTATTGCCTTATTATAGTTACCAGAACGAGGAAATAAATATATTAAATATTTCATTACCCTGAGTGAGAATCAAACCCAAAACCATCGCGCTTACAGTCGCACGCTTGTTCTCTGCGCCACGACGGCCTCACATATATGGTTTTTCTAAATAGATCTACGAATATTTACTATAAATTTTTATACTGAAAATAACGATAAGCATTTGCATTCTTCTATCAGCTTTTGCTCGCTGCATCCATGAAAGCAGTAAAAGCCGTATTTTCTTTGTTACGTAATCGTAGGTATTCCGGAAATTTTTTCTTGATGTTTCACTATATTTCCTGAAAAATCTCGAGCAATACACAATTTTCCTACAATTCCAATTCCTAAAAAAGGTATACTTAGTAGTTTTTTTTTGTGTGTCAGTTTTGTGTAATGACGACTGCCTATACTTTTGGCATTTAAACATTAGATATAAAGAATAATGTAAAGAATATTATTAACTAAATATTTCGGTGTTACGTACAATTTTTTTATGTAATTTTCTGAGCTTTTAATATTTACAGCTGTCGATTATTATTTGAGGCCGTCGTGGCGCAGTGGCACAAGCGTGTGACTGTAAACGCGACGATTATGGGTTTGATTTTCACTCGGGGGAATAAATTAATATTTATTAATATTATCATTTCTTCGCTCTGGTAACAAGGTAAAGCGCAGGGTTGAAATCCACCTCTAAACGGAAGATCTTAAAATAAAATAAACAATACATTTTAATATTATCACAATAAATTAAAATCAGAATAAAATCTCTAAAAATCTCTCACAATAAATAAAACATGTAAAAAGATCGCACTAATAAAATTTACAACCAACTAAAAATGGAAATATCAAAAGATATAACTTTTACAACCTATCCTCATAATTATATACAACCCTTATCTCAAAACTATACTAGCATAGAAATTTAACACCATTTTTATGGAATATAAACCAGAGATAGAGCTATATCGTAAGAGCCTCGTTAAAATACCATAAATACGTATTAAACTATATTGACACTGTTCTACACGCTCTTAACTTAGTGCAGTGGCTTAACTTCGATAACTATATAATATTTCTCTCTTAAGAGACCTCTCTACAGCTGTGGCGTAAATTTTATTAAATATAGTTAGTCCCACAATATGGACGAGTTGAGTGCTAGAATTAATTTTAAACTTTCATCAGTTATATTTTAATCTTATTTTTTGAACCTTCACGGCTTAAAGGAAAAGAGAACCTGTTGTTAAGAATTCCATTCTCCACTTTTCACCCTAATACGGGATAATGTATGTTCTGTATTGAGTGGCGTAACTCAACGCCGCACTTTATCATGCCAGATTGGTACAATGAAAATAATTTATTGCGGAGTATTGCTAGTGCGTATCGAGCTTACAACCTGGTTTACAGACGTCGTCACAGCGTGCCATAATAGAGCCAAATTTAAAAGTTGGAAATATATTTGTATAACTACCAATCCGCTCGCGGCTTCGCCCGCTTGAACAACACAATTGTTTGTTTTACTAATCTGAATTATAGTCATAATCTATTATAATTTAAAAGACAATCTATTCTTATATTATAAATTCGAAAGTCTCTATTTGTCTGTCTCTGTGTGACACAATCGCGGCCGAACTGCGGATCCGACTGTGATAATATTTTATATAGAGATACTTGAGGGTCCTGGGATGCACATTGGCTACTTTTTTACTCACATTTATTTATATTTAATACACAATTTATTGTCTGATATGTTAATTACAACCGTTACTAATCAACAAGTAATTTCGTTGTTTTAAGAAAAGCTCTTCCAAAATGGGCTTCCTGAATGCTTATCATCGCGTGCGTTGACTCAACCTTATGATACACAAAAACAGTAAATATGGAAGAAAGTAAGTAATAATTGAGTATATATCATTGAGTATATAAAAATAAGTATAAGTCACCATATCATCTAAATTTAAGTTATACCTTATGAGTGCTATACTGATTCAAAATGACCTAGCCTACGAGCCGGTTGGTTACGGAATGACCAACCCGAACGTACAGACGACGTTGAAGATTTTATAAATTTTCATACATTTTCAATCTACTGTTAATTTTTATGTGGTTATTTGCTTTTTTCTTTGTTTCTCTTCGCTTATTCGAGTAGTAGTCTAAAAAAAGTCCAAATGTATAACTAATTATGTATATACATAATTTAAAAAATCTAATTTAGCATATTTTCTAGACTAAAAATATATCTATATAATATTTTTAGAGTCAAAATATGCATTAGACTAAAATACTACTGAAAGTTTTGGAAATTAAAGAGAATAAAAGATAGATAAATTATATAAAAGGGTGACCGTTGTTTATCCTGATTAGCCTCTCTAGACTCCGTCTGTCCTCAGTGAAATAGAGGGCCTAATGTAATATCATATTTTATGACTTTCTAAGCGCAATTTATGCTTTTAACTTTAATGACAAAAGGCCGTCGTGGCACAGGGGTACAAGTATGCGACTGTAAACGCGACGGCTTAGGTTCGATTCTCATTCGGGGGAATGAAATCTATACTAATATAATAAAGCGAAAGAGTTTATTTTTTTGTTGTTGAATGTACCCGTATGTATCTTGATTGTTGATATTATAACATGGCCTTTTTTTTAATCGTAAGTAAACCCTTTTACGATTACACCGCCCGAATGGAGACAAGAGGGTTGTGTGGGACTCATGGACCGGCATATATAGGCCGTCCACACTACCCACTAAATCATTACGGTGCCCCTCCTCGACCGCCACACCGGCCGGGGCCACGGGAGCTAAGAATTCTTCCATAAGACCGATATTATAATATGCCTGCCATAAAGGCTACAAACAAATATATAAAGTATAAAATCCAAAATATGGAGCACGTTTTGGATTTATGTCATTGAAAATCTGCTTGTAACTAGGAAATACTGTTAAATAACTAACTTATTTTTCATAATTTAAAATATTTTTTTGATAAAACACAATACGAAATGCATGAAAAAATGTATAAATCAAATATTTTTCCAATATCCAAAGAATAATTAAAAAATCACGAACATATACAAACATTGGATTGTAGATGAATACATTATTGTAAACGCCAAAGCTAAATGAATATGCAAAATTTTTTTAATTGACTGCTGTTTTTTCGCCACGTATATAGTTATATCTTTCCTTTTTTTCTGGTGCACAGTTACATAGGACACCTAGTGTCAAGACACTCTGTTTTCTGTTTTCTACGCGAATTCTAGTTATCAGTAGTCAAAGGCGCAACTTAACCGCACTACGTTTTGATATGAACGAATATAAATTTTTAAGATTCACGTTTATTCCCGGGTAATAGGGTAAGCTTATAGGAGACACTGTACTCTGATGTCAGGTCGAATTCGAAATATTGTGTGTTGAGTGTCAGAACTTAAATAAAAATAATTTACCTAAGCATAGCCATTCCCCACGACTGAGAATCGAACCCCATCACACTTATCATTCCAACAGTTCTCATTGTGCCATGACAGACTCAAAACGAAATAGCCAAATATATAAAACAATGGAGCGACGGCCGTTTTCATATATTTTGATTGTCATGCTTTCAAAACACAATTTTATTGTATAAACATACATTCCTATATACGTAGGTGCATGTTTTTGATTGAATTGAACCACGGAATATATTTAAATTCGTATATTGTAAGAAACATTATTATGTTATTCAATATAGGAGGAAGATCGTATTTTTTTATTGATACTGATTTGTAAAGAAAATTTGGTTTTATGTTCTGTGATATGTGTATATGTCATGTATTATTGAGGCTGTCGTGGCGCGGCACATCTGACTGTAAATACGACGGTTATAGTTTCGATTCCTACTAGGGGGAATTAATTATTCTCATTTAGTTGTGAGGAAAGTTCCCGCTGCCTACCCTGCTAAATGCGGGATACAGCGTGAAGAGAATAAAAAAACAAAAAATATATTATTATAGCTATAAGTAACCATGTATAACTAAATAATCAGAGTGTAAAACATAAACTTAAATTTTTAGTGCTTCTCGGTGACTAAATTTAATATTACTATTATTACTTTAGTGTAGACGCTGTGACATTGTAGTACAGTGTCAAGAGAACAAAAATTATGTAGATAGAAATATATTACCTTTCCAAATCCCATAATAACGATTTATCTATATATAATATAGGAGTAGGTTTGTGAGTAAGGAACGGAGTGAGTAGGTTTGTTTTAACTAACTAGCGGCAGAGAGGAAGAGATAACACAGTGTTAAGACACTCCGTTCCCTATTTGATTGATGAATATGCCTTATTTAATTGTATATCTACTTCATAGTAAAAAATCCATTACATCATTTGATTTTGAAATTTTGCGACTCAGGGTATTGTTTATACGATATATACATACAGCATCATCAGTATGAGGCCAGTCGTGGCGCAGGGGCACAAAGTGTGACTGCAAAATCGACTGGTTGTGGGTTCGATCCCCACTCGAAGAGATGAAATATTTATTTACATTTATCATTTTTTTATTTTCAAATCCTCGCTCTGGTGTCGAGGCAAAGCGCGGCCTTGAGTTCCACCATTCAACACGCAATGCCTCCAGAACTTGGCGGAAAGTGGGGAACGGAGTATCTTAACACAAACCACCCACCCTCTGCCTACTCTGTTGTGTGCGGGATACAGCGTGAAGCAGATTTAACTTTAGTTTTTAATTTAATCATCAGTATTATTTCATTTAAACAAATTGAAGATCCTAATTCACTTCCAGATTTAAATCCTGATTAATTAATTTATTTTATAAGTGATGTAACGTCTTGGAAATGTTTCAGCCTATTTTAAAGGTATCATTGTCAAAGTGGTTCATAATTAAGTGTGAATTGTATATAATTGATTTTAAAAAAAGTTCCGCTGAGTTTCTTCAGCTCCCGGTTCTTCTTAGGTTTGAGGTATTAACTTTAGGGAACTGGTGGAAAATTTATTAAAAAATTGAGCATGTAACTTCTTATTTTTTGAACCTATGGCCTTGTGCCATGTGTATAGGAAGCTAAGTAAAGCAATAACTTAATTGGCATTGGACATGGATTCGATTCCCAATGAATTTCGATTGGTGACAAGAAAAAGAGTGACGTTGAGTACTACCACTCAATAGATAATAAAAACAATATCTAATTTGTGCGATGTATGGGGAACCGAGTATCTTACACTACACTACCCTCAGCCCATCTCTATATATAATAAGACAGTAAAAATATTTTGTCTGTACATTTAGTAATTTTGACTGAAATGGATAGAGGGACACTTAAAAAGAATAATAGAAAGCAAAAAGATTTTTTTTGAATTTCTTGTCTGTCTGTCTGTCTGTCGACATATTTTTGTCCGCATTTTTCTCTGAAAATACTGAACCGATTTACTTGAAAATTTCACCAATTGCTTTGTTTTAACTCAACTTGAGTACTAAAGTTTAATTCATCAAAATCGGTTCATTAAAAAAAAGTTATCGTCATTTGAATGAACTTAAAATATATATTTTTGAAGCACTATTATATAATATTTTATACAATAAAGTAAGCAAAGTTGAATTGTTAGTGGAGATTACCTTCATAAATCATAACAGTTAAGTTTAAGTCGTAATTAATTCAACCGGCCGGTCGTGGCGCAGCGGCACGAGGTGTGACTGCAAAACCGACTGGTTGTGGGTTCGATCCCCACTCGAGGAGATGAAATATTTACTTAAATTTATATTTCCATTTCTTC
>JAATLQ010032595.1:0-39464 GCA_013421005.1 Heliconius erato x Heliconius himera
GCTTGAGCAAAGTAACACAGTAACCACAAGTAACCATTTTAATTAATTTACTTTATATTTATCGGGTTTTTGTTGTATGTATTTTCTATAATTTGATATTGATCCTTATGAAAATGAATATAATAGTCACTTTTAGCATTTCATCTAGATTGAAATTATAGTTCACTGTATAACATTCTAATAAATAATTAAGGAGATGTCACTGATTGGAAATAACCTAGCATACGACCGGTATAGTATGACCGACGCGAACGGGCAGATGACTTTGACGGTTTTGTAAATTTTCATACATTTACGAACTACTGTAAATTTTTATACAATTATTTGCTGTTTATAATTAATTTCTACTTTGTACTGTAATGGACATTAAAAAAACACTTTCTAGATACGCAATTAATTTCTGCGAAAATAGACTCGAAAGCCGTCAGTCTATAGACAAATAATTATAATATCCAATAATTTGAGATATCACGTTCATGTCTATGCAGAGTGGACCCTTTGGTGTTTAATTAAAATAATAAATGTAAGTGATTTAAAAATTAAACCCGCTTCAAATATCTGTCATCAAGTATCCAGAAATGCATGAATACTTGTATTTAAAAAACACCTGAACTGATTTTAATAAAACTTTGGATGTTCTTTAAATTGGAATATACATGATTTGAAAAAAGATCATTTGGACAAGATATTTAGCTTCTAAAAATATATGAACAAATATACAAACATATAAACGCTTTCGAAATTAATGAAACGTCTTTAAGTTAAGTTTAAATATATTATGATAGTGAAATACTATCCATTTCCAACAATATGATATACAGACAAGTCATACCTCTTTAAGTCTGATAGTATTTGTGGGTTTCTTGTAGCATTTGAACCCACAATCATTGTTCACAGAAAATAATATTATCGCTTCAACATTCATATTATATATCGTAATTTTTATACAAATACTATAAAAAAATTGTATTTGAGTAAACTAAATACAGCGCTCATTAATCAAAATGTAATCTTCAATGTACGTCATGTTGCCCATAATGGATATTCGCATCGATAGATACTTATTAAGTATGAAATGGGCCATAACTGGTCCATCAACGTCTCTCGCGTAACGAGAACTGAGATGTAGTGCGGTCGTTACACGTATAATAGATAATCTTGGTACAAAATATAATGCTCAATTAATTTAGTTGTCTATAAAAATATATTCCTAAACATAGTAAAACTGTGTTTTTCTAAACTATCTGAGTTTAGAAAAGCGATTCAAATTATATTTTTTTAACACCTCACATCCAAAATGCTATAACTTCTGTTTTGATGATTTTTCAAAGACAATTAATTACACAAAAAATAAATAAGGAATATCCTTAAAATTGAGGATAGTTAGGAGGATTAAAATTTTCTAAAAAAAACTTATTCTTACTTTCTTTATTTATTATCTTATAGATAGATTAGTCTCTGACATATTTTAAATCTAAGCTTATCAAATAAAGTTCTGTACAAAAGCCGCAAAACACACTGTGAATGCCAATTAGGTCATATATAAGTATTCCTGTGAAGTTTCGACTACCGAAATCTTCTACAATCCCACGCCTTATATGGATATAGAATGATAAGAATGACGGCCATCGTGGTGCAATGCTATTACTGTAAACGTGACGGTTATGTGTTTGATTCCCACTCAGGGGAATGAATTAACACTTTTGGCAAAAAGTGGAGAACAGAGTGTCTTAACACTAGGTCCCCTGTGCCTATACCCCGCTCTATGCGGGAAATAGCGTGAAGCTCAAAAAAAAAGTAGAGTCACCAGTAAAATCGTCACAGACAGTGATTGCACGGCATATATCGGTTACCGGGAACCTACGCGTGCGTCGGAATGTCGTCCGTACATTTTATACGGAATTAATATTGATTAGGCATATTATTATTATACTTCGAATGGCATAGTTTAGTCGTTGTTGTATTAAATATGTATGAAAATTTGTTGGCGAACTAAGTAGGTCATATGTGAAGTACTATCGTGGATTTAAATCTCAAGGAAAATGTAGATTACGGAGATTTTATAATTATGTTGCAGATGCATTTTTTTTTTCGTTTTTTTATACACAATGGAGAGTTGCATGCAATGAAATCTGGATTGAAGAGATGTAGCACTTTCGTTTGGCAGAACAGTCCTCCAAACGTGTTTATTGTTATAATAAAGACCCTAAATTGTGATTTCGTAATAATAAAAAAAACTAATATAGGCTTATTTTTTGACTAATTGTTTCAATTAATTGTATAAATTACTCAGAATATCTATGATGATTCTTTTCATTGATAACCACTCATAAGCTACATATGTATATCTATATGATGGCAGTGTCATTGGTGACATCATCCAAATTCCCACTAGAGTGTGTAATAGACAGTGATAGACTATGATGTGTGATTTATATTTATTTGCTATATTATTTTAATCTTTAAAATTATAGTTTCATTTAGACAGATAAAACTTTTTATATAAATTTTATATCTTAAACGGTTTTATGTGATGGCCGTAAAAATGTCACTATTTATTAGACAATAATATAATATATTATGGAATATCATGTAACAAAAAACTTTGGATTTTTCTGTAAAATTTTAAACAATATCAACTTGATTAGTGACTATCTAATTGTTACGCCTTTGTAGTGTTAATAGCAGCATCTTACTGTATTCACGATGATAGTAGCTTCAATTCCCAATCGATTATGTATATATTTTTTTGATAAAGAGCGGCGTTGTGTTCTGCCACCGACTGCGCATAACGTCCACTATCGAAATAGACGGAAAATAGGGGACGGCGTGACATTATTAGGTTGTTGCTACCCCACACAATACGAGAGACAAGTACAATCTTGATCTATACCTACATCCTACACAGCACTGGTCCAAACACACTCTGAGACTAAGAATATGCATAGATTTTTGTCACGCTAATAAATTATGAAGAAAGTGACAAATGTTAGTATTGATTTACAATCTGAATTGTCCCACTTTGTAACAAGCATCATAAAACACTACCGAACCAGTCAATTTCCATAATTGGTTAGAAGAATATTGAACATTAATCCTGCTTACTTAAGTCTTCTACTGTAAATCTCACCTATATTTATCCAATTTTGAGATGAAATGGACAACTACGCGATTATGTCGAGCGCACCGTGACAGCCTTTATGCAATTTATTGCACTTGAGAAATCTAGCTTCAAAACAATCCAGCCAAGGTTTCGTTCTAGTTAGTTTATGGTTTATTTATTGAGGGTAAACGGTTGTTTTCAATGAAAGATGATTGAACAATAAGATAATATTAAATAATTTATTCTAAATATATTATGATTGAAAGTAAGATGGACGCGACAAAAATTTAGATTTTTTCTTATCTAAAAGACGGATAGAAGAGAAGAGAGTGTTTTGATACTGGACTCTTTCAAATTTCTCAAAAATGTCATGAAAGACTTAATGAAAATAAAATCACACAAAAAATTCTGCGTTTAAAATTTTTAAATGGAATAGACATGGAATTACATCATAACCTTTTCAAATTTTGTAAGAATATAACGTAATTAATAAAATATAATGCTGTAATAGAAGAGCATCTAATGAGTGGTTTGCGGTAGTAACACTTTGGTCAAAACGATTGACATTTACATAACTTTGGAAATATAACTCAGTAAGCCTTTTATGTAGTGGACGTTGTGTAGATTGCGATTCAAATACTTTATATCATATGAGGAAATCATACTTTCTGTTGAGTTCATTAATTTGATGTATTTTTCTTATCTTTAGCATCTTTTTCGTTTCGCAAAGGGTAATAAGTACTCGAACTATACACAAGTTTATTTTGTATGATATATCTATTTTTGCAAAATACGAAAACTTCATATGGAAAATAGTTATTAAATCATTTTATTTTCACTTAAAACATTATAATTTATGGCTATAATATTTTTAATAATAAGTTCAATGTCTTTAATCAATAATACATTGTAATATATAAAATTTTTATATGAAAAAAAAAATCTTAAAATCTGAAATCTTAAAAAAAACGGAATCTAAACCTAATATTATCCTTCCTACTCCATACAACATATTAAAATGATTAACAAACAATACAAACCACCCATGTATGTATGTATGTATGTGTCAATGACTCGGGCAGTCATTAGCCGTTTAATTAAAATGATTAGTGCTCGTACTCGTACTCGACTCTCGCGCGCGACCGTTTGTGAATGGACGCCGGTCGGTGGGTACGTGGCGGTAATATGACGCTGTTTACTATTTTAAACACTTTCATTTTGTTTCGTTAATAAAGAAAACAAGCAGCAGATTCGTGTGTATTGGATAATACTCTATAGTTATTAATTGATTTTGAAATTAAAAGCTTATATTTAAGTTGTAATTTAGAAAGACGTAATTTAATGGATGTAAATAATTTTTTAAAATGGAAAATGTAAGTTGTTCTTATTTCTTTTGGTATATAAATAATAGAAATGTTTCATTGTTTACATGTCTATATTAGTTTGTAACAGAGATCACTTTATCCTGCTTAAGACAGCAATACAATTAGTAACTGCAGCTATGCCTTGAATATAAAAAAAGGTATATAAAATTGTAATAATGACACACACAATACGAATGCAAATTCTTGTGACTAATACTAATAGTTATTTATAAATCCCAATGCATTCTTCGCTCTGGTGTCGATGCAAAACGCGGTGTTGAGTTCCGCCACACACGCAATACCTCCAGAATTCGACGTAAAACGATCAACTAGTGTCTTAATGGAGAACATTTATTGGCGGGATACAGCGTGAAGCTAAAAAAAAATCAAACAAATATGTAAATTCCTTCGGTCTCATCGTATAGAAACCGAGTTTTCCATAAGAAAGTCTAATTAAAATTATGTATCATTAAGCAATTATTAGAGCAGCTAGCTAATTCGAAGTACGACAATTATTTTAATAGAGGCGACGTCTTAGCGGCCCGATACGGCACGCGCGCGCATTCACACATAGAGCGGTGCGCGGTTACGTCGCTTGTAGCGTATATTCCTATATTTTAACGTGTTTTTTTTATATTTGAAAACACAGTTTTTTAAGTAGTAATATGTATGAAATAGTGGATTTATAGCAGTGTTTGTTATATTGTGTGTTATGTGATTTTTGGAAAAATAAATTGGACTGTTACAATGTATAGGTGAGTTTCGTAGAGATTAAGTGGTGTTTAGTATGTAATTAGTAAACATTTGTTCTATTTTTGTTAAATTTCACTTAATAAAAAAAAAAACAAATTAATTTATTTATTGTCTAAAAATTATTAGCAAATACATATTCCTTTAGAGGATGATAGAAAGAATGAGGGAGGTCCTCCGCGGGAGGGCTGTGACTCATCGCCGTATACCCTGTGCCCTTCTGTTTTCATTGATTCTCTCTATTTTCATTATCAAGAAAACTTAAATTATATATAATTTCTCTTCTATATTTGCATTTTACCTTAAATTCTTATACAAAATGCCCATTTGTAGCGACATAGCTACGCGTTAGGCACGAAAAAAATAATTGTAATGGCTTTCACGTGACAATGCTACAGCGAGCACGATGTCAGTTTAAATATTATGAACTTTACTACCATCGTATTAGAGATTTGTCAAAGTTGTAAGTCACTCTGCGTGTGCAGACAATAGTGGACAATACACGACAGCTAAATAACATTCATATAAACATTTATATGTATTTTTTTCTTTAGTTGTCTTGAATTTTTTGTTTTAGTTTTTTTTTAAGTAATGTTTGTGGTCCTGGTGTTTACTTTAATTATATTGCAATACCTATTATATTATGTTTGTATGTAGAAACGAAGATAAACGCTTCTATGACAGAAAAAATATTGTCTAAAAACCAAGTTTTCTTCATATACGCATACGCTACCACGCTTCTATAAAAATTATAAATAATAAAATAAATCATAAATCAGCTTCACGCTGTATCAAACACACAGTAGGGTAAGCAGAGGGTACCTAGTGTTACGACATTCCGGTCCCCACTTTCCATCGAATTCTGGAGGTATTACGTGTTGAGCGAAGAAAATAAAATATAAATCTAAATAAATATTTTATTCCCTCAAATGGAGATATAGCCCACAACTAGTCGCGTTTAAAGTCAATTTGTCGCCACGATTGGCCTGTATAAAATACTTTTTCTATTTCTAAATTATTTACCATTAAAATAATACTGACTATATATGTATATATTATTCATTAAGGAACAAGCGCAGTATTTAAGTTACCATTGATTTGGTTGTATATTTGAGCTCTTGACCTTAAAATGTATTCGGACGGACACCGTCTCGGTCATTTACATATGTATGCATTGTGAGGCTTCCCTTCTAGTGAATAAACGATTATCGATTTTATAATTCGTATGTACAACTATTTCTTTAGAAACAAATTTAAGATACAAATAAATAATATATACCTATAAAAGAAAACCAGAAGTGATAAGACACTTCGTTCTCCGCTTTTCGCCCAATTCGAGGCACCACGAAATACAAAACTCAAAAGAAATGCGGAACTATACGCACTTTCGTCTATTTACCAGAGAGAGATAAAAATAATTAATGCATTACCAGAGCGGGGATCGAAACCACAACCATCACAGTTGCGTTATGTCTCGCATATAGCAGGGTAGGCAAAAAGAACCTAGTGCTAAGGCACTCCCTTCCCCATTTTCCGCCGAAATCTCGAATTCTTCTCAATGAGCGAGGACATGATAATATTAAATAATACATTCCCCGAGCTGGAATTGAACTCACAACTGTTGCGTAGACATACCTAAATATTATAGTTTATAGTTAATATTTTGTAATATGTAATATTATTTTATGCTGGCTGGCTTAATGCTTTTATGCATTTTTATAACACGTTCTACTAAAGAAAATTTTATAGGCCTAGTTAGTAAAGATATTAATACGTGCTGCTATACACATTTTTTTCTATATCTTAAACAAATCCTTCCGGATATTCCGGGTCTGGTTAAGTTATATAGGTAAACATATATTTATAAAATTAGCTTCACGCTGTATCCCGCACACAGCAGGGTAGGCAGAGGGAACCTAGTGTTAAGAGACTCCGTTCCCCACTTTCTGCCGCATTCTGGAGGCATTGCGTGTTGAGTGGCAGAACTCAACGCCGCGCTTAACCTCGACACCAGAGCGAAGAAATGGAAATATAAATTTAAGTAAATATTTCATCTCCTCGAGTAGGAATCGAACCCACAACCAGTCGGTTTTACAGTCACACCTCGTGCCGCTGCGCCACGACCGGCCTTTTTTTTTTTTTATATATTTATAATTTGCTAGCCTTGCTAAGCGAAATGCTGCTTTTAAATTAAAGACTGAAGAACGAAGTGACACACACATACCATACTCCTTATTCTTCTTACTAAAATCGCAGTAAGAGAGTTGGAAATAAATAATAATCTAAAAGTTTGACTATTTAGAACGTATAAACAAAAAACATATTTAAATATAGCCCAATCCCACTGCGCAACCATGGCGGTTGCGCAGTGGGATTATGTGTGGCTGCCGTGATTTTTGGTTCAATCTCACTTATATTGTTTGTCGCACTAAATATGCAATATCATGAATAAAGATTCACTCTGTCTAGTCACCATAAGCGGAATAAAACGTGAAGTAGAAAATAAAAAAAAATACCAGTAAATTCAAAAATAGAAGTCACCACTCAGTTATTTCCTCTGATTATATTATCAAGTGCATACAATACGTTTCCTTTAGTGTTGCACAACCTTTCCTGATACTTGATATAGGCTTCACTGTATGTCATGTTTCGGTAATTTTTATTTATTGCATAATTCGTGTTCTTTTTTAGTGAACCGATTTGAAGAATTTCGTTCTTTTCATATACGAGTTCAGGTGTCTATTTAATTGATTTATAATTTTCCATTAAAAGCTTATTCTGTAGTTTCACACTAGTTAGAGTTAGAGTCGTTAAGTTTGTGATAATTGTCTCATATCACTTTTAATTTTTTTTTGCTATTTTTTTATCTTCACGCTGTATCCCACATATAACAGAGTAGGCAGAGGAAACCCAGTATTATTATATTTATTATAAGCCAGTCGTGGCGCAGAAGCAGATAGTGTGACTGTAAAATCAACTGGTTGTGAGTTCGATCCCCATTCGAATAGATGAAATATTTATTTAAATTTATATTTCCATTTCTTTGCTCTGGTCTCGAGGCAAAGCGCGTCTTTGAGTTCTGCCACTCTACACTCAATGCCTCCAGAATTCGGCAAAAAATGGGGACCGGAGTGTCTTAACATTAGGTTCCCTCTGCCTACCCAGATGCGTGCGGGATACAGCGTGAAGCTGACTTATTTATTTATTATATCTAATTTCCTTTTCATATATATTATCCCAGTGTTAAAACACACCATTTTCTATTCTATCTCTTAATTTTCGATAAATTGGCCGAAACTTTAGCCATCAATAAATAGATATTGTCTTTAAAATAATAATGTTATTAAATCACGAAAATAATTCAAATGAGAAAATAAATACACGAAGCCGCGAGTTGGTCGCTAGCTAAAAATATATCGGTTAATAATCATTAGGCATAATGCAATATGGCACTCAGACACGTGGTCTACACGTGCCCACCCCGTCTAAAAGTAGCGCTCGTAATTTATGCGGAGGGATCAGAGTGTTGAGTCCAGATAAAGGGACAGATGTTCCTTTACAAAAGGTCCAGTGCCTATAAGCTTTATATTGTATGAACGTAAGTATACGCATCGAGAATCAATGGTTTGATAAAATACGTGTACAGGAATCGTTTTTATTAATTTATTTTGATTTTGAGGCCAGTGGTGGCGCAGTGGCACGAGGTGTGACTGTAAAACCGACTGGTTGTGGGTTCGATCCCCACTCGAGGAGATGAAATATTTACTTAAATTTATATTTCCATTTCTTCGCTCTGGTGTGGAGGTTAAGCGCGGCGTTGAGTTCTGCCACTCAACACGCAATGCCTCCAGAAATCGGCAGAAAGTGGGGAACGGAGTATCTTAACACTAAGTTCCTTCTGCCTACCCTGCTGTGTGCGGGATACATCGTGAAGCTGATTTATTTATTTATTTTGATTTTGATATGTTTTTTATTGTCATTGTCTTTTGATTTTTTTGATTTTTTTATTTTCACTTTATATTTAAAATGCCCTTATTTAGGGCATTTACTCAGTGTACATATGTATGTAGGTAACGAAATCAATAGTTTCTACGTAAATCAATAAAAATGTAATAAAATATCATATCACACATATTCAAAAAAATGTCATATATATATATATATATATATATATATATATATATATATATATATATATATATATATATATATATATATATAATAGATAAAGCTTTACTTCTTTTAGTAAAAAAGTTAACATAGCAGAATTTAATTATTGTTATATACGTTTAGGTGAATAAATATAAATAAAATATATATGCCTTATTTAGAATACTAATAAAGTTTAAACGGAGGCTGCAAAGGAAAAACAATAGAATGCTGGTCAGATGGTCAGGAACTACGGTCCATGGCCTTTGATTTGCATGAAACGGATAATTAAAATTGTAATAGCGCTCTGTCGCAACTTGGCTGCTATTCGAAACTTAATTGCAAAATATTGAAACCATTGTGGGGCAATTGTTTGAATAATAGTGATAGTTGGGGATTCAAATCCCTTTCGAGAAAATGATATTGATCGATCTTGTGTGGTATTTAGTGTCGGAACTCACTAAACAATGGGTAAAAACTGGTATTCTAAATAGGAAACTAGAAATGAATAACGCGCCATGTAGAAGTTTAAAACTATAGAAAAGGCAAAATACATCATTATACGAATACGAGAATATAAATATATAGATAAATGTTACCTATATATTTATATTCTCGTAATAAAAAAAAATAATAATAATATACCTAGTATCTAAGATTTTCGTAATTGACATAGAAAACTTTTTATATAACTTGATTTTAAAACAATAGAATTAAAAACAATATAATAAAATATTGTTATGAAACAGCAAAAATATTATCAGATTTTTTATATTGTAGTTAAATGGCTTCCGTTCCCGGTGTTCAAATCTTTTATAATAGTGGTAAAGTATCAAAATAACTTTACGGAAATGGAAATTTTCTTTAAAGGAAATAACTATGTGTATGGCCTATTTTTTTGTTAGTAGTAGCTTTAATATTAGATAGAGTCCCTATTTTCATCCATATACCTATGCATGCCTCATCATCTGATATGTTAATCTTCTTTTTCTTTTTATAATAGGTCTAAAATAAGTGAACTACTTACTCTACATAAATATTATGACTCAGTTGTGAAATGTTAAAAAGTTGTACACAGGTTTAATTTTCAATTGAAAGAATGTTTATATTTAAATTATTATTACTTTCCCATTTGATTCGTTAAAATATGGCGTTAAGTTTCGCCACTCTACGCTCTATCTCTATACGATGGACCATTAATCAAGAATAGAATGCTAATTGTAACATTTTAGACATTTTTATGATGATTTTCAAAATTTGGGCTCTGGACTACGTTGAAATATTTATACGTTTCTAAATATTTTTCCTTATTGATTATGATTTTATCACATTCTCTCTCTTTTTCTGTTTTATCTGTTACCGTGAAATTTTAAATAAAACAAATATGTATATACAAAAGTAACAGTAAATCACATATACAAAATTCAAAGAAGGTTTTACCTCAAGTCTTTCCACGCTCCGCCGCTGGAGCACGACAGGCTGTGGAGCGTTACGCGCATGCCTCCCAACGTAAGGCCTTCAAAACTTATATACTATATTAATATGATATTTACAAGTAATATAACACTACTATCTAAATTCTCACGTTAAATTTGAGTCGCTTTTTAAGTTCTATGTTGTTTATTTTACAACGTTTGTATCTATATATTTCTTGACGTAAAAAAATAAATATCTTTATTAATTGGTGTCTGGACTGGACTGGCAATCTAGGAAACAATGTCTACTTAGTAGATGATAAAGTCTTAAAATAATCATTTATATGTCTATACCTAGCCTGTAAATAAAATATATAAAGAAAGATGCACAAACAATGTTCATATTCATTATGCTTTATAATAATATGATCAATTCGGAAAACGAAAGCGGGTTGCAAATTTCCAACCATCAGGTCATTAGACACAATTTTTTTCACTCGTATTTCTTAAATAGCAGGATAGACAGAGAAAACCTAGTGTTAAGACACTCCGTTCCCCACTTAATATTTGAGGAATTGCGTGTTGAGCGGCGTGACTCTACGGCTGCCTCGCCTTGCCAGAGCGAAGAAATAAAAATAGTATCTAATAATTAATATTATATTCGTCCAAATGGAGATCGCACCCACAACCGTCGGATTCATAGGCACACGCTTGTGCCACTGCGTCAAGACAGCCTTTAGACATATTAAGGCAAAAATAAAAAACAGAGGATATTCAAGGAATTTCTCTATCTATTCCGCCAAAATTTTAAAACTGCATTTCTCTCTGCAGATACATATTCCAGTTTCTGAATCCACTTTAACATAATCTTGTTATAGATTACATTTGTAAGACGAAAAATATGATTTCGCTCCGAGTAAGGATTTGATTTAGTTATGCTCATATTACCAATAGAGCATTAAATTAATCTTACGACAGTAATAGCCTTATCGATTTACATCTGCACTTACAAAGTGAGCGGCCATAATTATTGCTTGTCAAGTGTGTTCGACGGGAGGCAAGTTACATTCATCTCTCACTTAACCAGCCTGAGTTGATATTTTCTTAAATGCTCTAATGATCCTATCAATAAGTGATAGCAATTAGTTATAGGATCGACTATGTAAATCTTCGTTTAATGTATGTATATATTTTCTATAGTTGTTTTATATAAAATAACGTTTATATTGTCTTTTTAAGATATTGTGCATGATCGGTCCCCACTCGGTACTCGACGTTTCCAAACTAAGGAAATGAAAATATTAATGAATTCATTCCCGTGAGTAGGAATCGCAACCACAAATGCGCCATGGCGGTCCAAAAACTTTTTTTCAAGCGGAACCGTAGCGATTAGTAAGAGATTTTTACTGCTTTGACCCATATGCGCTTGCATCATAAAATGCATAAAAAAGATTTATTTTAAGCAAGCTTATTACAAGATTACTAATCAGTAAGTTTTAAAAAATATATAAACAAAATTTTATCATTAGAGGCAAGGTAAGTTAGGATACCTACCCTAAAGATACCAATTTTTAAAGTACATTATTTTTATACGACTTTAAAGGAAATGTTACGTTTTTTAATATTTGACAAGCTTCCTGCTGTCCACTAGCTTAATAAATAAAAAAATATCTTTAACATAGAACAATTTAGTTAACTTTTACCGTACGCTAAGTGAATACAATTACATACATCGCTACTTGGCAAGTACTTGCTATCGAGACAGTCCGAGTGGAAAGAAACTAAACATTCTATACTTACTATGTATCTATTCAGCTGAGCGTAAACAATTTCTCTACATAGTATTTTTCAATTGTCTTGAAAAACATAAATTACAATATAACGAATATTTTCATAATAATTAGAAGACCGTAGTAGGACAGCGTTTGATTGCCAATGCGATGCGAATTTTGAGTTCCATCCATATTCGGAGGTCCATTTAGTTTGATTTCCCAGCTCGGCACTTGGATAAAGTGCGGCGTTAAGTTCCGCCGTCTCAACATGCGGTGCACGATATCTCGACATCATTCAATATTAGTATAAAAAAGTATTTATTTTTTTTGTAATATTTAAGTTAATATTATATTTAAAAATTTAAAAGTGATTTAAGAGGCCACTGTAAACTGACCACTGTGTGACTTTTTAACGATTGTGAGTTCAATTCTCATACGAGGAAATCGGATAATTAATTACATTTCCGCACTTTGGTAACGAGACCAAGCTCGGCGTTGAGTTCCGCCACTCAACATGCAATGCTTCCAAAATTCGGCGGAAAGTGGGGAACGGAAATGTCTTAAAGGGAACGGAGTGCCTTAACACTACGTTGCTTGGTTCCCTGTGCCTACTGCTATGTGCAGGATAAAGCGTGAAAATAAAAAAGTAATTTAAGAAACAGTCGTAAAAATAACATCCAAAATAAATAACTCCTTTGAAGAGGATAATTACGAATCGAATTAAACGTCACATAAAAGGTGATTTGGCACACGTTTATAGAAATTAAGTGGTCCCCCTAAATATAAGGAGGCATGTAAAGGAGAGCCGAAAGTAACGAAGTAATAAAATATTTAACGCTCCGTATACGGTCTTATACCTTGAGATTAAAATCGTACGCGCGAATCTCGTAATAAATGTAAACAGTTAAAAAGTGTAAATAAAGTGTTGTTCATATAAAATCATATAAATCCATATAACTATGTATTATTTATATGATGTTTATTATTTTTTTAGTTTCACACTGTATCCCACAATTAGCAGGGTAGGCTGAATCTGGGAGCCTAGTTTATACTTCGCTTCCATTATGACACTTCCGCTCTTCAGTTTTCGCCAAATTCTGGAAGCATTGCGTGTTGAGTGAAAATATTAAATATTTCATTCCCCCGTGAGGGAATTGAACTCACAACCTATCGTGTTTATTCCAGTCGCATGCTTGTGCCGCTGTGCCACGACTGGATTATTATTTTTAATAACGTTAAGTTTTAAGCAGCCATTTTAGATTAGAGCAACGGGCCCTAACTTAAGAATATTCTATATTTTCTTATAAATCTTTGTTTTGAAATGATGATTTTAGAAATTTTGACAGTTGAGTGAAAAATTGTAAAATGTTATGGTAGGAAAATGGCAACACTAAAAGCCTTATTGATGCACGCACGTACAAAAAATTATTCTGGTAGCAAAAATTTAAGCAAAATTTGCTTAATTTTCATTTAATGTGGCAAATAATTATTTAAATTATTAGTGAAAGAACCAACCCGTAACTAATATCAAAATCTTATCTTTCTCCTACATTGGTTTGAATTAATTATTTTAAAAAGATTTTACATGCACAGGATTCTAACTTACACCTTTCATAGTGCAATCGGCGTCATTTAATGCTACATTATCAATATAAATTAAATTACAACTCAATATATACTAATACAATAAACTCAATATACCGAAAGCCCACGCACATTCACTCAATATCAAATGTTGTGATATAGCTTTAAAAGCTTATTTCCAAATTATTAATAATACTCTATTAGCATAATCATTTGCACTCTATCATATTATATTATCGAATGCGTTTTGAATGGCTATTTCAATTAGGGGACAATTTATAGATATTATCTTTCTGCGATAACAGAATTGATTTGAACCTGTGATCTTTGTTAAAAAAATATTCGATTAACTAAATGGCGCCATTACGAAATAGTATTATATTTTTAAGCAATCGTTTTGCAATAATTTAGTCTTTTTTTGAGTTGATTGTCCCACTGAACGATTTTATGATTGAGCTTTATAAATTATATCCATATTAGGAATGGTAATAAAAATCAATCTTGTTATATAAAATTTCTAACTAAATTAAAAATTGAAATTTATAATAAGGACCCGCCCGACTAAACGCAATGCTTGAGAATTAAAATTATATATATACGAGTATGTTTGGTATAGTAGAGCGCGACGTTGTGTTACGCCACATCGAGTCACGAGATAACACAAATTTGAGAAAAAAAAAATGAATATTTTACCTTATTTTATTCTAATTTGTCTTATTATGAATTCCAGGACGAAATCCAGTTCCGGTCTAGGTTCAGAGTTCAAAGAGCCCGCGCCCGCGCCCTCGCCCGCCGACTCCGGCGTCGCGGAGTTGGAGCGAGACCATCATGACTATAGGTGAATATACTGGATTTTTATTTTTGTACTAAGTCTCATAGTTTAAATAAGATCTTGAAACTCCTAGTATTTGAATTATTTATTATATTTATAGTTTTTTACTGCATATCCTCTTTAAAGTTAATCAGCTTCACGCATACAGCAGAGTAGGCAAAGACAACCTGATGTTAAGACACTCCGTCGTAATCTGGAGGAACTGTCGGTTGAATGGTGGAACTCAACACCGCGCTTCTGTCTCGACACCAGAGCGAAGGAATGAAAAAATAAATTTCAATAAACATTTCATTTCCTCGAGTGGGGATCGAACCCACAATCAGTAGCGTTTACTTTATTTTCCGTTTTACATTTTTGTGCCTTTGCGCTATTGCCCTCTCTAACTCTTTAAACTTAGTAACTCAAATTAAAACTAATACGTACTTTTGATTTCAATTTATAGTGTTTCATCGTCGTAGCGTGCTCTGGAGCACGCTACGACGATATTAAAATCTTTTTTTGTTATTCATAAAAGAAACTAGAACAGCCTTTAATAATTGACATTATGTATAAAAATATACTTCCATTAGAATGTCGTGACTTACTTGGTAATCGTTCCGTAAAATGCGTTCATATTCTTGGAAAGGAAGGCTAAAAATATCATAAGTCGTTTATATTATCACTATACATATTTTTTTATGCACATAATTTATATTTTCATGAAACAATTGTCAATTTCAATTAATTTTCTATTTCCTTCTGAACAATGTTTTCTTCTTTTAAACATTATCCATGCAAGGTTTTTAGTACGTATTGTATAAATATAACGACAAAACAAATACATTTAGGTACTTGCTGGTCAAGAGTCTATAAGTATATTATTTAAAATATAAATATTTTTTAAATAAAAAAAAACTTTGTATGAGAGCATAAATATAGTGCATATCCAGCAAACATTCTGCGAGATATAAAAAACTATTTCTTTTTTTAAATATCTATGCAATTTAAATCTCTATGTATTTTATAATATTTATCAAAGTGGGAAACAGATGATCTTAGTTCTAGGCTCCCTCTATTTACTCAGCCATACGGGAAAAAAATATTTATTTATACGGGAAAAGGCTTGAAGCTGACTTTTTTTAACTATTTATATTACTAACTTAAAAAAATAAAAATGGAAATATAAATTTAAGTAAATATTTCATCTCCTCGAGTGGGGATCGAGTCCATAACTAGTCAGTTTTACAGTCACACTTTGTGCCCCTGCGCCACGACCGGCCTAAATAGTTAATACTAGAAATATTAGTAGCACTTAGTTTAAATCCGTACTAAAGTTCAACGAGTCATAATATTTTACTGTTAGAACAATAATCCGACTAGTATGAGTATAATATATGTAAGTGAAAGGCCGTCGTGGTGCAGTGGGACAATGATAGGTTGGAACTGCGATGGTCGTGGGTGCAATTCGGATTATATTGAAATTATTTTTATTTCATGGAAATTTAGCTACGGGTGGAATGGAGTGTCTTAACATTTAATTCCCTCCGCCTGCCTCGCTATGTGGGAAAACGTGGAATTGCTTTTTTGTATTTTTATAAATATAATCAATAGTTAATAATTAAGAAAATAATGAATATAAATATGCACTAGTACGTATAAGTAGTGAATAAGTATGAGTACAATGCGTGGCGTGGTAGCGAGGTGCGGCCGCGCGCGCCGCGCCTGCTGCAGAGCTACGCGCCGCGCGACGCCGAGCTGGCGCGCCTGCGCCGCGAGCGCGCGCTGCTGCGCACGCGCCTGGAGGACACCGAGTGGAGCCTGTGCCAGCGCGCCGGCGAGATCGCGCTGCTCAAGACGCACCTCAAGGACGCGCAGGTGCGGATCTTTTTTCTATTTTTAAATCCATTCATTGTTTAGATATTATTATCTGTACATATAAACTGCACAATCGAGTAGAAAATGTTCATTATTGTTTTAAATATTCGCATCTCTTTCGTTCTTTTGTGATGGTTAAGCGAAGAGTACCATCGCCTCGATTTATCAACACAAAGCAAAGTATCATGTGTACTGCCAGACACTACCTAATTTGGCGTTAATATGTATATAATTGAATAAACATAAATATTCTAATATATTATTCAAATTTAAGTCAGTGAATAAAAGCAGATTACAATATTAACCCCTTCTTCGCCTATAAAAAGCAACACTGTGAGTTGACAAATCAGAGTATTGCTCCTTTTAAAAATTAGGCACATAAAGGTAAAATAACACTTATTAAAAATATTACTTGTTAATTAAAAATAGATAAGACTGAAACGAACTACTGCACTTCTTCAAATAAAAAAAATGTTAAGGTATTTTGTATAACCAAAATATATTAATTACCCCACTCAATATTAGGATAGACAGGTAGGGAATATGGAAACTTTTGTTAAGACATTCGATTCCCATTAAGACACTTCCGACAATACTTATGTTGCAGTTTCTTTATAATTTTCAACAAATACTAATATTACTATTTTCTCACTCCAGAACGAACAAACAGCAAAAGGCCACGAATACCTAACACTGAAAGCAGACTGTCGCCAACTAAGAGAGACACTCGACAAAAGAGACAAAGAGATGGTCAAACTACGCAACGAATCCGACGAAAAAGACAAAACACTAAAAAGACTTCAAGCCGAAATAGACAGACTTAACGCAAATTTGTCGGAAAACATCTCAGAAACGTCGAAATTCAAAGAGAATAATAAAATAGAGGTGGAAAAACTTAAAACCGAAATAAAAGAGTTAAGACAAGAGCTGTCTGACGTTTCCTTGAGCGGTTACGAAGGGATCGAGTGTGGGAGAACAATGAGAGGTATATACAACTGTAAAAACAACGAATACCATTGGAGTTCCAACGACAGCGCTTTAGAAGACGCTGAAGTGCAAAGACTGAACGGCGAACTACCGGACTGCAACGACAGCTGCCACTCCGCCCTCGTAGACCGACTGAAGGCGGAAATGCTGAACAAAGAGGCTCAGTTCAACAACGAGAGACGGAAATGGTCGGAGGAAAAGGATAAAGTTCTGAGATATCAGAAACAATTGCAGTTGAACTATGTACAAATGTTTAAGAAATCGCGTAATTTAGAAGCCGAGATCGACGGACTCCGGCTCGAGCTGGACATGTGCAACAAGAACATGAAGAATCTAAATCAACACAAAACCATAGAACTGTGAATACCAAATTGTTAGAGTAATTTATTTATATTTTATAAAGGATGATGCTTCTGTAAATATATTTTTTTTGTTGTTCTTGCCGTTTTTATTGTCAGCTTTTTTTGTTTTAGTTGTGAGTATTTATGTGGGTCTATACGTTGTGGTCGAAGTGTGTGTTCTTTTGCTGAATGTTTTGAAGTAAGTTTTTTTTATTTTGCAGATTAAATTATTATTGTTTGTATGGTTTCATCCAAGCTCTGATATATTTTTATAGTCATAGACTAAATATTTTTAAAAAATAAAATTAAACAAATTTAAATTGAAATAGACTTTTGACCATAGCATTATAATTTCTTTTATAAATTTTCAAATTAAAAAACCACATTTTTATAACTAACACAAGAAAAGTATATTTTATATACGAGTATAAATACATTTTGCTAAGTTGAAATAGCTATCTCTTTCTTATTTTAAGTAATAAAAAAGGATAGCAACAATCAATACTCACTGACAATAATATTATTTAAAAAATATAATGTAAAAGTTTAAATTATTGTACATTTACTAGCATAATATTAGATATACGTAAAGTTTTCTATGTAAAATGATATTTTTACAAATCTAATTAAATAATTATTGTAGATATTAATTATAATGATTCTATTACTTATATATTTGTGTTTTATTTCTAACATATTATGTTCATATAATTTATTTGAAAAGTAAAAAATAATAATTAAGCTTTGATAAATATATCCGATAATTTTATAGAGTGGGGAACGGAGTGTCTTAACACTAGGTTCCCTCTGCCTACATGCTGTGTATACAGTGTGAAGCTGATTTAATTAAATTTTTTAATATTCATTTATTTTTACTATTTATTGATAATTTAAAAAAAATGTGTAAGTAGCTACGTCATGTTTTAACATAATGAAATAGCTAAAAAGGGTGAGTTATAATTAAAAAGAAATACTCGTATTGAAAAAATTACGAGAGCAAATTAAATTGTAAATAATGAAAATTAAACACAAATACATGAAAATGTTATTTATTTATTTTATTTATTTCTTTATTTGTACACCACTTATATAAAATACACAAAAAAAACAGAAAAGAAAACAAATGTACAAACAGGTGGCCTCATAGCTAAGTCTCTTCCAAACAACCTTTAGGGCGAGAAGAAACAGTCATAATATTAAGAAGGTGGGTGATGGACGTAGTTAAAAAAATATATTAATAAACAATAAACGAATTTAGATATAAACAAAATAATATACTGATATATAGATATTTCTAATATAATACAATACATATAAATATACACATATTAAATACATAAAATAGATCCGATGTAGACAGTGATAGTTCATGAAATGACGTACAGCTTGTTTAAATGTCAGTAATGATTTTGCCTGACGAATATTGTAAGGGAAACTATTCCACAGTTTTATAGCTTGCACTGTAAAAGATTGATCAAAAATTTTTGACTTGTGTACAGGAAGACGGAACTTTAGGTTGCGTAACGGTCTAACTAACTTTCCTAGTGCACTAATATATTCAAATTTATCCTTTAAGTAAGAGGGAGCAGCAGGACTAAATAACACACAGTACAAGAAGGCAAGAAGTCGTAAATTCCGGCGATGGCGTATAGGGAGCCACTTGAGCTTAGAGCGATACTCAGATACGTGATCATATTTACGGAGGCCGAATATGAATCGAATTGAAAGATTTTGAATTCGCTCAAGTTTGTTAAGTTGGTCCTCGGACAAATTAGTGAAGCTTGCATCTGCATAATCAAGAACTGGTAATAATAGAGAATTTGCTAACATAGTTTTGGGAGGAACTGGTAGAAAAGACTATAGTCGTCGTAATGACTTCAGTGCAAAAAACGTTTTTTTGGTAATGTTATTAATGTGCAACGACCAAGACAGAGTTTGGTCAAAATAAACACGTTGACTTTTTACAGTATCACAAAAAGGTATACAGGTTCCGTCGTATATAACCTCTGGCCCAATCTATTTTGCGTATTATACCTTGACTACCAATAACAATTACCTTTGATTTAGCTGGATTAACATTAATACCATAAAAGTTACTCCATTTGAGGATACCAGCATGGTCATTGGGTTCACTGGTTTCTTTGTCAAATGTGTATTTTTTATGACCAAGCTTTGTGAGATTAAAATAAAGATTTATTATTATTATTATGTTTCTCTTTTATAATTCACGGGTTCAAAAGAACCCGGTCCTTTGCAAGGCTTGCGTGGGGACACAGGTCCAACACGTAGAGGCCCCTTAGAGAATATAAAAATGTTTTACTGTGACGCCAAAGCCGGGATCCATCTCTGTGTAACCACAGGTAATTGCCCAGAGATGGTCGCCGGTTAATGCGCAGGAACTATGGAAAATGTGGAAATCTAAACTAGGACTATAGAATGGAGTTTGGATGGACTGGCTACTGGGCTATTGAGTGAGATTAACGGACTATTATTATTATTATTGAGTTCGTTGGTTGCACTTGGTGGGTCTTTTAGCTTACACTGTCGGTAAATTTGTAAATCGTCTGCATACATATGATAGAGAGAAGAAATATACTGAGTAATTGAGTTAATAAAAATCGCGAAGAGCAAAGGAGAGAGAGCACCCCACCTTGAGGTACCCCGGCGAGGACGTTGCACCAAGATGAGAATTTTTCATCTATACTGATGCGTTGCCGCCGCCCCTTGAGGTAACTATAAAACCAATCTATTACTGATGGAGATATGTTAAAGGAATATAAAAGTTGTAGCAATATAATATCATGATCAACGTTATTAAAAGCGTTGCTAAAATCCAAAAGTGTTAAGATTTTTTATTATTCATACCCAGTCGAATGTCGTCAGTAACCTTAACTAACGCAGAAGTCGTACCTGTTCGAAAACCAGATTGAAAAAGACTGAGAATGGAATTAGTTCTAAAGTACCGGCTCAATTGATTGTGGACTAATTTTTCAAGGATTTTAGATAGGAATGGAAGAATAGAAAAAATCAGGAGTCTTTGGGTTTCTATTTTTTGGTAGGGGGATAACCTGGAGTATTTTTCCAAATTTCTGGAAATTTGCTACAAGATATGGAAAATTTTTAAATATGAACTAATATAGGACACACGATGTCAAGGATGGGAATAATCATATTACGACTTATGCATAACCGACGGCATTCGAGGATATAGACTGAGTGATGAAAGAACGTTTATAGTCTGCTTCTTATGAACAGTATCAATTGTATTAGAAATAATGTTTTATCATTTATTGACACATATTATTAGGGATTTAAATAAAAATATATTTCTTTTTAAAATTTTATTACACTCCACTACTTAAAACCAGAGCAGATACTAAATACTACTAAAATCACACTAAAAATAATAAATTAAAGCTTATCTAACTGAGATCAAAACTTAAATTAATTTTAATACATACTTTAGTTTATTATTAAACTGAACACATGAAATACCTCTCAAATATTAAACAGGATTTAAAACTTAGATTTTAAATTAGCAAGAGCCGAGTTCCTTGAACGGAAAATGAAGCCATCTTGTTTAGTAACGTCTATGTTATTTCTCATCGTTTTAATTGGTTCAACCTGAAATATAAGAAAAACAATATATAATTAATATTAAAATATTTTTAATTTGCTCAAGATGCCATCGTGACGCAGTGGTTGGACTGTACAATGGTTGTGGGTTCGATTTATAGTCGTATTAAATTTTAAATTGCTTTCTTTTTCCTTCTCAAGTAATAAAAAATACAGCATTAGGTTCCACTACTCAAAATAATAGAGACGGAAAGTGGCCACACAAAATAATACAGAAAACTTAACCAATATATTATTAAAATTGTAATGTATATTTTTCTCTTCTCTTCTTCAAAAATCTTATAGTAACCTATTTTCATATTTCATATTCAATTGTTTTAGAAAAAAACATGTTTTTATTCATTATCTAAACAATCGTGTATTATTTAACCTAGATTAAAAATATTCTTTTATAATTAAAAAGCAAACTTAAAAAGATAACACAGATTAAAGAATTAGACACAAGTAAAAATCATATTTGCTACAGAAATATTATACTTTTAAATTGTTAATTTTTTGTTAAGTAAATAGCTGGTCATATTTGGATACATAATTCACAAAACAACAAAATCTCAAATCATCGAAACGATTAATGTCATGTCATATTGCCTTCTTAGATAATTGGACTATTCAACACAAAACCTTTTTTCATTCAAACCCGTAATTCCAGAGATTAGCGCGCTTAACCAACCAAATCTAACCAACTAAACCAATTTCATAATATTAGATGTTTAAAAATATAGTACGACAAAAGATAATTCCATTTCATTTTATCACATATTTAGGCAGAGCTGAAACGACTGAACTAGACAGGTGAAGCCGCGGTCAAAATCTAGTATTACTATGGGGGGCACTCGAGGAAATGAAATATTTATTTACATTTATATTTTCATTTCTTCGCTCTGGTGTCGAAAGCAAAGCGCGGTGTTAAGTTCCGCCACTTAACACACAATGCCTCTAAAACTCGGCGGTTCATTTAGCCCACCCTGCTGTGTGCGGGATACGGGGATTTCAGCGTGAAGCTGAAAAAGAAGTGATAATTAATAATAGATTTCCATATTCCTTGTGTGATTTCGCCACTTGTAAGCTGTTTCCTCCATTTGCACCATTAATATTCCATCCCTAAAGTGACGCAAGCGAGGCCAATACTCATAAAGATAAAACAGAAACGAACACTCTCCCTATAAATACTCTATATTTATATAAAATATAGAGTAAATCCATACTTTATATTAAAACTACCTTTTATCCGCAACGTGGGTAACATCTAATCAACTAAAGTGCTATAACGTTGAATCCATAAACGAACTATCGGATAGATTTTTTTTTTCAAAGAAATATTGGACCAGCAACGATGTTTCTGAGATTAGCTCGTTCAACTAAACAAATTCTTTAGTTTTGTAATATTAATATATATTTCCATACATCACCTGTGTGATTTCGCCAATAGTAGGCCGTTTCCTCCACTTGTACCACCAGTATTCAACACCTAAAGTGACGCACGCGAGGCCAATCCCCATAAAGATCACTATAAACACTCCTCCTATATTTTGTATGGAAATGCCGTCAGATTGATCGTCTTGCTTCTCACATTTTATTGCCTTGGGATTATTGTTCCACCAGTTCTCCTTCAGCTTTTCTAGCTTACGTTTGTTTAGGAGCTGGAGTATACTGTAATGTGTTAAGAATTTGGTGTTATTTTAACATATTGCTGAACAACGCATGCTTTAAACTTTTTTTAGTAGAGTAGGTTTGACTCTCTGTCTCTTAGAATCTCAAATCTATAATTTTATATTCATATTTTTATCTAGTCTAGTTAGTGTTTTACTTTAAATTCTAACTTAACCTAGCTCTATAATTTTTTTATTAAGCTTCTATTAAAACATTCTTATAATATCCAATACTTTGTTTTAATTTTATTAGGCCTGTTAATATAGAGGCCAGTCGTGGCGTGGCTTGTGCCCTACAAGCGTGTGACTGTGAACGACGACAGGTGGATTCGATTTCCACTCGAGGGAATTAAATATTTTCATTGCATTGCTCTGGTGTCGCGGCAAAGGGCGGCATTTAATTCCACTCCACTCCATCCAACATGCAATACCTCTAGAATTCGGCGGAAAGTGAGGAGCGAAAGGTTCCGTTTGCCTATTTTGCTACATGCGGGAACCTAATAAATTCTCTTATTAAAACTGTGAGATTGATTCTCTAAAATATTGCAATAATAATTGTATTAATATACACAAAGTTTAATTTGAATTTTGTACAATTATTATTGTCATTAATAAAAAAAATGTTTATAAATAATTTTAAGAATATTTACTATATTTAAATAGTTTCTATTATTGAAACAGTTACAATATAAACCGACAATTTAATAATATATTTGTTTTGTATAACATAATCTACATTGCTACAGTGTAACGAGACGCTACCGTTTATTGCGTATTACGTACTCGTATTAGTTTAAACACAGTTTTAATTCTAAGATGAACAACTCATTTAACTAATACTGGCTTTTAAAGGAAATCCTCAGTCAATAGATACAACAGTTTGGTTAGTATTTATATTTAACTGTTGAACGCATTAAAGACGAAGATAATATATTTTTTTTATTAATTGTATGAGTTTTTTTTTTTTAATTATTTTTTATTTTTTTATATTTCAATAAATATAATTAAAAAAATAAAAAATAATTTAATTGAGAAAAATGATTTAAAGCTATCTACCTATATAAATAATATCAAATATTTTTTAAAAATACTTTTCTTTTTTAGCTTCACACTGTATCCCGTACATAGAAAAGTAGGCAAAGGGAACCTTTCCCAGGTTCTCCGGCTTGTGTTAAGACACTTCGTTCCCCATTAAGACACTACCGATCCCCACTTTCCGCCGCAGCTTTGAGGCATTGCGTGTTGAGTGGCGGAATTCAACGCCGCACTTTGCCTTGTTACCAAAGAAATAAAAATATTAAACGTTTCATTCCATCGAGTAGGCCTCGAACCCACTTTCATAACAATCGCACGCTCGCACCTCTGCGCCTCGACGGCCTTTTTAAATCAATTTAAATGTTAATTACAAAAAGTGCATCTATATTTAATCGAGTGTCGGTCGGTCATGTCGCAGACGACGTTATACATGAAAATTGTCGCCAACATTAAAAATGCATATCGCGTGCCTTTTGCTATTACTAGAACACTCGAGATAGGTACATACCTACTAGTAGATATATCTACTGTATTATTAAAAACATTCTATAGGAATCCTTAATAAGATTAGAGTAATTTTCTTATACTTCTAACTGTATTTTATTGCATACATATACTTTAAGCATTAAAGTATATGTATGCAATAAATATATAATTAATGAAACTGGTTAATTCTATTTTGTTTGCAATGTTAAGCAGTTTTTATATCAATTGATACAAACATAATAAAATATATTAATATGTATTAAGTCCTATTATAGAGCTGGGTTGTTTGTTATTAAAAGCTGTTTTTTTTATCTTAATCATGTTACACTTTGAATAGTGACACTTTGTAACTTTTAATCTATTCTATAATCTAGAGATTATTATTTATAGATATATTTTCTATAGGTGTAAATATATAACCTATCAACAAAGAAAGCGACGTTTTATTTTAGTCAATTGCGAAATACACAAGATAGTAAATTAAAATTTAAATTCAAAGCTACATATTACTTAAATATAAAATATATTAATCATATTACATTCAACTAGAATATACCAGCTAGCTTTAAAATGTCAATAAAAAATATATCTTCACGAATCTACTCTACTTTGGTTACTAAAACAGTTTTTATAATACCATCACGCAAGCCCCAACGTGTATGGCCTCCATTAGATTGTAAAACTACCTATTGTACGTTTCGCTGGAAGAAATACCCACATATTTCTTTCTCGATGGTGAAAACATATTTGTTATTTATTGAATTACTATAATGCAATAAAAAATTATATGATTTGATATAGAATAAAAATCATGCAATAAAAATTTCCAATGTAATTGAATTTAAGCTCGTTCCCTTTTGGATTTTTCAGCTATAGGTACACGCAGAATTTTAAAAGTACAATACAGTTCGCAGGATTCGCAGATTTGATTCTAGATTTTTTTTTAACTTTTCATTATTTTCTTACCGATTGCACAATGCACAAAATATGACAAAGAAAACTTATAAATACTCACGCATTATTAAACTGATCTTTCAGCGGCGACCCTTGCTGCACCGCGATCGCGTACGGTTTCCTGGAGAACTCGTCGCCCACCATTTGCAAGTCGCAGCTGGTGAGCACGTGGTAGCGCACGTCGGTGGCGTCGCCGAGCCACGCGAAGCCCTCACTGGAGCTCTTGGACGCCCTCACGCGCTCGATGGCCTCGTCGATGGAGTTGGGGAGGCCGGCCTCCTTCATGGCCTGCCACATCTTGCTGTACTTGTCGCTGACGGGGTAGTCCCACACGGCCAGCTTGGCGCGCTCCACGTCGCTCAAACTGTCGTTGAGACTCATTTCCTTCCATATCCTGTTGGCAATAACTTAGGCTTAGTAATGTAAACTAATCCTGTATACGAATAATTTAATATAAAAAGTTTTTTTTATATAAAATAGATAATAAAGCAATAACAAGCAATAACAGTCGAGGTGCAGCAACCACAGTGTGACTATAAACATGGCTGTGGGTACGATTATCATTCGAGGAAATGTAATATTTAATATTTTCATTTCATCGCTCTACATCCATGACGTCTACAATGTCTCTAGAATTCGGCGGAAAATGGGGAGCAGAGTGTCTTAACACTATACTTCCTCTGTTTACCCTGCTACATGCGGAATACAACATGAAGCTGAAAAATAAGAATTTTATAAAGTAAGTTAGTCAATAATTCGGCATCAAAACTCTATTAGGGGTATTTCTCAATAATTGCCATTTTTCTTACATAGTGTCGTCAGTGATATATTTATTTATTGTAAATATGACCTTTAAGTTTGCAATATAACGTATAAGTTGAAAATACCTACAGTCACTTGACCGATAACAGATAGCGTTGTTTAAATAAGATATCACAAAGAAAACAAATTCCATTGATAAAGCAAAAACGAGGTAATTTTAAATTAAATTTGTATGTATATTTACTTTACATTAAAAACCTTAATAATTTGTTTATCTTATTAAGCTTTTGCAGAAGTCCTCGATATTCCTGATAATAATTATAAATGATATTATATCTTATATCTTTCCGAGAATCGATTATCAAAGTGAAATGTCAAATAGATTTTTGAATTAAGTATGTTATCCTCAGAACATGATGGCCAAGTTGGAAGGGTTCGATTTCTTCTGTGATAAGTTTATATTTAAAATATATATTTATTAAATCCTTATGGCTAAACCCACCAATTAAACTATACTTAGTCTCTATTCAGAAAAACTTAAAATATATGTAAATAAAAAAAATAAATATAAATTAAATTAAATTAAATCAGTTACATCGTAAAGCGGTATACAGGATAGGCAGAGGGAACCTAGTGTTAAGGCACTCGATTCTCCACTTTCCGCGTTTAATCTGGAGGCATTGCGTGTTGAGTGGCGGAACTCAACGCCGCGCCCCCAACAAACACAAGGCGTACTGACTCGTAAAACCGGACTTCGATGTTGGCCATGCGCTCGAAGTAGGTCATGGCGGAGGAGCCGTTGAGCGGCGCGTACTGGATCTTGTACTGCTTGGAGAGGTCGTCCAGCGACTCCACGGGCGTGTCCAGGCGCGACACCGTGAGGAACGCGGCCAGGTTGGCCGTGTACGACGCGATTATTATGAACCTGGGGACGTTACATTTTTTACTTTTACTTGTTCAATTTTTATTATAAAAATATTTCTTTCGATTTTTTTTAGCTTTGCTTAATTTTAGTTCTTTTTTTCTTTTTATGGAAAAGACAAGACAAACGAGCGTGCGAGTCACCTGATGGTAAGTGATCACCACCGCCCACGACCCCGTGCAACACCAGAAGAGCTACAGGTGCGTTGCCGGCCGACAAGATGGGTAAGGAGTCGGAGCCCGGCATTACTTGATGCAGTGGCATAAAGCCATTACTTCACGCCGGTCTTAGATGCCGGGGGTGGTAAAAATAACGTTAAGTTATTAAAGTAAGTTTCGTAAAGTAATTAAAATCCCTACTTATTATTTGGAAATAATATACTATTATACGTTACACAATATCATAAAACTATATTAAATTTAAATGTTATAAAAAACATAATTAATATTTAAAAACACATAGTGATACTAACATTCCCCAAGCTCAAAATTTAAGAACAATTATAAAAAACCTACAAAATGTCTTCAATAGTCCTTTTTCTTTCTCTAAAGAATGTGGTATAAACTCTTTGTACAAAAAGCAGCTTTACGCTTTTTCAAACAGCCACTTACTCAGAGAGCGCTTAATGCCATTTTTAATTAAAAAAATGCGTTTTCAGTAACAGAATTCCACGCCACGTGTTGCCATTTCGAAACGAAAAATAAAAATAATTTCAATATAATATAGTTTAATTTCCTTGGATCCATAATCACCATGACTGCAGGCGTACATTATCTTTACTATACAATAATGACCAAATTTTATACAGAGTTTTAATAATATATAATTTATGCTTATTAACATTATTTCGCTTAAAATATTTGTACTGCTTACCCAAAAAGCCACCAAGTAGCAGCTAGAAGGCGACCAGAGAGATTTTTCGGGGCTTCCCCGCCACCTTGAGGCGTCAGTGACGTCATACAAAACCATAAACACTCCTTTAAAGTAAACTCGCGTTTCTCTTCGTCATCTTTGTACTTTTCCCGGTTATTTTGATAGCTGTATGGACTCCATTTGTCAAAAACCCACATGAGAAAACTAAGGAATAAAATTATGTAATATACCTAAGTAAAAAAATGTCTATAGTATAGCAATAAATTATAATAAATAAAATATAAATGGTTCTATTTTAAATGTTTTCGTTCCCTCCATCGGGCTAGACGGAGTAAAAATACTTTTCGCCTATCATGAAAATAATGAAAATGCGATAAAAAATCAAGACTGTTCTAAGAACTTGGACCAACTCGATAGAAATAGTACCTAATTTATTTATTATTTATATTTAAATTCAAATATATTTCGTTGTAAGTATTCCAACCTACAACCGTTTTAAAGTAATACAGTAGTTGTACTACAACAAAAGTTTATCTTTGTAGTTATAATTGCAAGTTTACTTGAACTTCCTTTTAAGGTTTTATGTCGTCACATAAACTTTGTGAATACTGTGTCACGGTTACAACAACATTTGATGTTACTATATAAATAAATGTACAAAACAGATAAGAATAAAACTTTGTGTATGTTTTAAACATTATTGTTGGATAAATCATTATTAATTATTCTTAAGATACTGTTATCATTAAAATTAAAATAATAAATCATAAATTAAGGATAAGCGGAGGACACCTAGTGTCAAGAATCTCCGCCGAATTCTCAAGGCAATGCGTATTGAATGGCGGAACTCTAGTTACTTATCCCTTATTTAATTAATAGATATTTTACAAATTAGTACAAGGCAGCACCACTACATGTGACTGCTGACTGCTCTAATGATATCGAGTGGAAACCTTCAATCTAGATGTCCTTAGTCTAAAATAGGAGAGGGTAACATCCGTGTGAAAAATATATTATATTACATCTTCATACATATTATATTGTTTCATAGATTCTATTATAACTCCTAAATTTAAAAAAATCAATCCAAGTTAGTGTTAAGACTTTCCTTTCCAATTAAGACATTACGTGTTGTGTGACGGAACTCAACACCGCGCTTTGCCACGACACCAGAGCGTACAAAATATAAATTTAAATAAATACCGCCACGACTAACCTATACTTTATTAATATACTTAAATTTACTATGTACTTTTCACATTGCTAAAAACTTTTTCATTTAGCAAATGTACCTACAGTATAGCAATACTACGAACGGTTTGTAATATATATAGATATATATACGGGAAGATATGTATGTAAATTGTCTGTCCAAACACTAGTTTGTCAAGGGGAGTCGCTATCAGGCGCTAATGGATTGCCAAGGAAATACGCCGTCACTGCTGTTCTATGTATATGGCGAATTGTTACTTGAAGTGAAACTGTCCTAGCAAAAATATTTTAATTTAAAAAATACTCTTAAAAAAATCTTTTAAATAATGAAATATATATGAAATTTTTACTCTCAAAAAAATTTACTAAGCAATGAATTCTGAATTCGGCGGAAAGTGTGGAATGGACACTCCATTCCATTCTTAACACTAGGTTCCCACTGCCTGATTATAAGTGTTTAGTATAGTTATTAAGTCGATTGATAAGCTTAAATGAATTATTAAAAAATAAATTATTAAGACGTTATATATTATTAATGTAAGAATTGACAGCACTTATATTATAATCTAAATTATATTTATAGTATTTTTAGAAAACGTTTAATATTAAGATTTGAAAGTAGCGGAACTCGAATCCGCGCCTGTAGGAAACCGTCAATAAATTCTATAGACATATTAAAATATTTTTCTACCATCTGTGTGAAATATGAAGGGCCGGTCAAGTTATACGTCCGCGAATGACGACACTTGATTTATTACATCAACACTCGATCTTTACATCAACGAATATTTAAGTGATTCTTTAAAAAATATTAAATAGAAATATTAAAAAGAAATTATTTTCTTGCATAGAGTACAAAAAAATGAAATAAATAACAACACCTATCTTCATTGTCTACTATCCGTATGAATAAAGCCCCTTTAAAAATGCATCATGTTTTTCTCATACACCAAAGGAATATTTATTATATCCAAAAAAAATCCCGTGCAATTAGAAACCTATATAGAAATAGCTAGTGTCTTTTAAAATCTCATCGATATAGCGCACCTTGATTCAAATAGTGTCACATTTCAAAAAAAATTAAAATCTCGTTTATTGTATTGTAGTTTCAAAATATCTTAAAATAGTATCTCAAGAAGTTTCATAATTATAGCTTTACTATTTATACTTATATGGCACTAGTGACATAATTACAACATTTTATCCATAAAGTGACACAACTGAATATTTTTTATTTTTTTTATATATTTTTAATATATCTTCTATACCATTTTAAAGAGCTTCAAAAATCATAATAACTTTCTAAAAATCGTATTGCAATAATTTTGTTACTTTTTGAGTTATGATCCAAAAATTGAGTGAAAAATTAAGCTTGCATAAATTTCAAACGCGTTTTTCTCGATATACATAATAGTAGGTACTTATTACGATTAAACTTAACGCCATTTACAATTCTATTTTGCTAGTATTATCTCCATTATTATGATTAGTTATTCGCCCGACCTCGTTCCTGAATCTGATAAGAAATAATGTATCCAAGGGACCGATCGGTCTATAAAATGTGTAAATGATATAGTGTTATTCCACTGACATATAAAAGTAGTTCAGGCCAGTCGTGGCGCAGGGGCACAAAATGTGACTTGAAGACCGACTGGTTGTGGGTTCGATCCCCACTCGAGGAAATTAAATATGTATTTAAATGTATATTTCCCTTTCTTCGCTCTGGTGTAGAGGCAAAGCGCGGCATTGAGTCGCCACTCGCCACTCAGCACGCAATGCCTCCAGAATTCGGCGGAAAGTGGGGAACGGATTGTCTTAACAGTAAGTTCCGTCTACCTACCCTGCTGTGTGCGGGATACAGCGTGACGCTGATATAAAAGTACCCGATGTAAATACTGGTAGTTTGGATCATTAGGATTTAAAAACATTACTAGGTCAAAAAAATAAAAAAACATTATTGATTAGTTATTTTAAATACGAAAATCAAAATAAAAGCGTCTCTGCTTTTAGACCTTGACCTTGTTCTAATATGGGGTGGTATATTTTTCCACGCTCCAGAGGACCTTTTGGAGGATCTTACAGTTTTATATAGTTCGGTTCATATCACTGTTAAGGGACGTAACGACGTAATCAGGTAATTGAACGAAAGTGATGCTTTTCTAATAATTGATATGAATACTAATTCTAATAATTGATATGAATACTAATCACAGATGAAACTGCAAATAGCTAAGCTAAGCTTTATTCCGATTCAAAAATGTCAAAATAAACTATTAAAAGTGTTCAAAATTTATTAGAATTTGACAAAGCATAATGACTATAAGTACTTAAAGTAAAAAGCTTGCTGTCGTAATTCTGTAAAGCTTGCACATAACTATAAAAGGATTAAAAAAAACTTAGTTTCATACAAAAAACGAACGAATTACCCAAATTATCTTCATAAACAACTAAATTACCTACCTACCTACTAGATTAGAATAGAATTAACATAAATAAAATAGCTACGAAGGAATTATCAAAATTTGATTCTTAAAGCCGTTCTGCCTCAGTGAGAAACGTGTAGCCTACTTTAATGTGAAAGAAAATAGATAACAACTTATCAGTCATTCATTAAATTACACAGTCTGTGTAACACAGTTGCTTTCCGTATTTTTTTTATGGAAATCAAGATCTTTTTTCCTTGGCAAGGAAAAACACAATTATATGTTTAATCGTAATAAAACGCAGGATATATATATAAAAAAGATATCTAGTAAAACCTCTTATCTCATTAATGAAAATAATTGGTCGTAGAAAATGGTGGCTAACATTAATTATAGTTATCTAACCATTATGATTCTATCTATAGTACTTATGAATCTATGTAGTACCATATACGTAATTCAAGAAATATTTGCTTAATACAATAAAGAAAACCAAAGAAATTCAATAAGACAAGTATGCGACTTTGAGTGATGTCGCTTCGAGTAAATCACTTAAGCCTAAGTTAATCAATTTGGCTTCGATCTGATTTCGTTTCTTTTGTTAATAACAAAAATAGTAAAATAGTATACTAACGCGTAGGTACTAGATACTAACCACGCGAAAGATTCTTCCAATATTACCTTTCAATCTTAATTGTCTATAAGTGTAATTAAATAATTTTAAAATATGTTTAGTTTCTTACTTTAAGAGGCCAGTCGTGGCGCAGGGGCATAAAGTGTGGCTGTAAAACCGACTGATTGTGGATTCGATCCCGACTCGAGGAGATGAAATATTTATTTAAATTTATGTTTCCATTTCTTCGCTCTGGTGTCGAGGCAAAGTGCGGCGTTGAATTCTGCCACTCAACACGCAATGCTTCCAGAAATCGGCAGAAAGTGGGGAACGGAGTGTCTTAACACTAGGTTCCTTCTGCCTACCCTGCTATGTGCGGGACATAGCGGGAAGCTGGTTTATTATTTATTTTTACTTTAAATTGTAAAAAACACCTCCCTCGAAATATTACACGCCTATTCTTTCATCAAATTACGTTAATAAGATATTTAATGTCACAGTGTTAATTGTTTAAAAAAATATGCCTTATAGATATTATGAGTATATTATACATATTCTATTTAAGTAAATAGCATTTTAAACATAACATATTTCCAATATAATAAGAAAAAGTAAATTAAATTGACATATAAGAATATTTGTATGAAAAGTTCACATTCAAAGGTTAATATAATATATTTTTAAAGTTTCAATATTACTTCGAACTAATAGGCACCTAATAGTTACTGGCTATATTATAGTAGATTTTTATGTTTTTTTTTTATTTTCAGCTTTTATGAAAAAAAATATATATTCATATTATTAAGTATAATACTTATCGTCAATATGATGTTGTCGTAATTAATTCGTGCATATTTCACATTATTTGGAAACAAACTTATGTACCTATACAAAGTGTTAACCTTTGATTGAACCTATAATATTTGAATCAATTACTATATTGCAATTCATATTTAAATGCCAGTCAAAATAAACAGAATAATGAAAATCAATGTGCCCCAAATAATTAAAATATTGTGTCAGTTGTTGTTAATTTATATTTATATTTACTAGTATCATATAATAAAACTCACCTTGTAAAGAAATATGCTGCCAATATAGACAGCCAAACATCATTTTCCAAAACCGTGAGGAACTTGAACAGCGAAGTCGGTGTCCTCGGTAGTTTCATCAAAATCGTAATACCGACCAAATCGTAGTAGGGCACTGTGAAATCAACGACGTTTTCCCTTTCAGCCATCACCGATAATGAAGTGAGGCCGATGTCTGCCCGTTTTTCGATCAACTCCTTGATTACTCCGTTCCAATTCCCGTTCTCGTCCATAGTACCGAAATTACCGTCCGGAGATAGGCTTATTTCGTAATCGAATTTTACAATTTGACGTATTTCTTCTATTAAATCTATACAGTAGCCTTTAAAGCCTTTCGGTGCTTCATCATCGCGTATAATGAATGGTTGTTGCTAAAATAAAATTTAATTAAATATCTTTTGAGCATATATAATTGGTAATTTTCACAACTACTACTCCACTTAATTAAATAAGAATTAATTTATTAAGATATCTGATTTTATTATATGTAGATTGTTCGTGTATTTTAAATAGGCATGACGATTGATTTTGTGAAATTGTTATATTGAGAGATATATTAAATATACAACGTAGTATATGACATTTCGGCATTAAATAAAGATTTAGTATTAAGATTTTTTTTTTAAGTTTAAAAATGGCTTTATATGTCATGGCATCGCTTGTGACGTCAAGTTCTGACTGACGTCATATCAAGGGGGCTTGCCGTATTTTATAGTTTTATTTTTTCTAAATAATTATTCATTCTACGCCTAATAATAAAATTGTCATCATGCCTATTTATTCCTCTATATGGAACATAATTTGATAAGGCCACCAAAATAATTAAGCGTTTATGTAAATATAAATGATTTACGACTTAAACAAAATAATTGATAATCTTGCAAAACATTACAGATATAGCTCCAACATGGCACTGATATCATGAAAAGGAATACAAAAGCTAATAAAGAGTATGTTTACACAACTGTAGTTAGGCGTTCCGGCGCAGTTTTATCAAAAATTCAAACAAAAAGTTTATTCACCTCTACTGTCACAATTCTGTAAACGAGTTGGGCTGAATAGTCGCTCATGTTGTCGGGATCAGTTAGCAACAGAGGGCTGGAGAGACCGGCTTTCCAAGAGCCTAGAGATTTGCTGCCAATTGAAGCTCCATCTTTTATGGTAACAGCATTCAAATCAGTATTAAATTCCATATAGCTTCGCCCATTGATCGGGTCATCTTCAGGTATAAAGAATGGCGCGTAAGCCGGCGTTTCTTTTACCTAAGACGGATTGAATCATCATTTCTAAGAACATGTTATGACTATAGATGTAAAAACCAAAAAATCTTGTTTAATAAAATACATTGTGTCAAAAGTTACGACCTAACGTTATTTGTAAATTCACGCAGTTACACGTGGCCAACATTGTCGATGGGCATAAAGAACCTATTGGCATCACTCCATTCTCTACATTCTATACATATTAGTCATCAGATAATCGCTTGTTTTATAATTACTTTTTTGTCATTTCTTCGCTCTGATGTCGAGGCAAAGCGCGGCGTTGAGTTCCGCTACTCAGCAAGCAAAGCCGGAAAAAATCGGCGGAAAGTGAGGAACAGTGTCTTAACACGAAGTTCCCTCTGCCTACCCTGCTGTGTGCGGGATACAGCGTGAAGCATATATATTTACTTTTTTGTCAAACTACTTTTTTGTTAATCGTGAAAATATGTATCTGCCTATTTATCTACATTATTTTGAATGAGTTTAGTTTTTTTTTTATTTTATCATATATTTTCAGACGTGTCAAAACTGAACCACGATGACTTTAACATATTCACTATTAGGATTTTTTTAACTTAAAATTATTATTTTTTAAATCATAATTTTACTATGCATTAGGTATAGTAGGTGTGTTACAGAATAAAACATAATATTTTTGAAATTTTGCACGTTTTTGTCAAATATCACCTGAATAAACACCTTCGACAATTTATATTGGAATCGGTTTCAAAAGGTCAAAATCGGTTATCAAGTGTCTATTTATTAATAAGTAAAAACCAATCTTATAATAAGTAGATACTTAATACAGAGTAGCAATAAATAATGATAAGAAACTGGAATTTTAATGACTAACTTTATAATAAAAACAGGAAAAGCTAACAAAATACAAACCTAATTAATAAATTAATAAATCAAAATAAAATAAATAAATCAGCTTCACGCTGTATCCCATGCAGAGGGAACTTAGTTTTGAGTCACTCCGTTCCCCACTTTCTGCCGAATTCTGGAGGCATAGCGTGTTGAGTGGCAGAACTCAAAGCCGCGCTTTGCCTCGACACCAGAGCGAAGAAATGGAAATATAAATTTAAGTAAATATTTCATCTCCTCGAGTGGGGATCGAACCCACAACCAGTCGAGTTTACAGTCACACCTTGTGCCCCTGCGCTGCAACTGGCCCCTAAAAAATTAATGATTACCAAATTATTAATATAAAATCAATAATTTATTAAATAATTATTAGTATACTATGATAATATGCACCTCTTGAAAAGCAGATTTGAGATCCAAGGCCCTGTCAGGAGTATTCTTACCGTCGTAATCATCGCAATTGATATATTTCATGTCATTTGGCCATTTGCCAGAGTCCAGCAGCGATCTGTGAATAAAACGGGAACCCGTGGAATATTCCAATTTATATTTAGACGATCTAAATACAAGTGAAAATCGGAAACTACGATACTAAATATTATTACTTGATCGCTAAAAACGTCCGCAGGGAGAGATCGAAGTAAAACGCAGACGTTATTTCAGGCTCCCCGTTCATACTGTACGTCGTTTTAATTTTCCCCAAACGATCCCTGCTTTTAGCGTCTGGTGTCGGCCTCATGTACACAATGGTGGCGTCTTTGCAGCCGCAGCTAATATCCCCTTTGTCTAGCGACAATGCGAACCACGCGGTTTTCCTGCCGAAATACTGATTGTCGTTCGCCGCGTCTAGAACATTCTTTATTGTTCTCAAGCTTCCCACCACAAAGAAATTGACTATATCAAGCTCCCTAAGACTTCGAAGTTGCGCTTTTATTTCGTCTTTATTGAAACTTTTCACGGGTGTTATGACGTGTCGCGTCGGAATGTTCTGCAGGAGCGATTTATATTTATGATCCATAACTGTAAACAAACATTTATTACAGTGCACAAGTGGGAAGGTAAATGTTTAAAAATATGTTAATTTATACTATAAGTAATGCTGACCGAAGAATTCGTCGAATATAATAGCGGCGTTGGTGATATCCTGCTTCGTGACGATCGCTCTAATCGATTCAGGAAGGATATCTGCGGGGGGCATCACTTGCAACAGGAATTTAGTTTGGTTCACGTTTAGCGACCGCCATTGCCGCAAGTCGCCGGCTTGGCCGAATGATCCAGAAATAGTCGGCAAAGCCAAAGCCGCGGTAAACGACTTTACAGTTTCCGACCCAACGCCTGTCATCGTGAAATCTAAAACGACGTGCGGGGTCTTCTTCGCAGATAGCATGTCATTGTATTTTCTGCAAACTAATCGAATAAAAATATTGTTTGTTAATATTTAAATATTTTGTTATTATTAAAGTCATAGGTGAAACTCGATTGGGTATTTAAAATATCTTAAATATTATATTTTTGATCAACCTGGTAACCTAATTTCTTTTTTAACGCTTTTTCTATTCACATCCATTGATGCTGTAAAAGTTATTTTGCCATTTATGTGGGTTTATCAGAAACCCTTTCAAATTATAATTTTAGCCTTATTTTACTTTTAAATATTCAACAAGACTAGAAAATATAGCTGATTTAGAATATTTTAATATGATAAATGGCCGATTAATAGCTTATGTACAACATAGCTTTTCCGTTCGTTAAAAAGCAATAAATTTTTTAAAGAACTAAAGAGTTCTGGTCGAAAAAAGTACTTAAAACCTAATTAAGATAATTTATGTTTGTTGGATAATTCCAATGTTAATACATAGTTATAATTTACTAATAATAATGTATAATATATTATTATAATATACACTCATAACACATACATAGGAAAAGGAAAAAAGTCCACATCCATAAGCTCAACAGTTTTTTAGTCAGACATTCAAGGTGATCGTAAATACCAAAATGTAACGACCTTACAATGTCTGAATGTTTTTGAATAATCTACTTACACAGAGGTTATTTACAATTTAATGTTACTTACCGTTTTCTAAGAACGCTTTAGCGTCAGTACGATTGCCGACCACGACGACGGGGTCTACAGCAAGACCTAAGCTTGGGTTCCGTCGGACATATTCTTTGGCTACTTCAAACGATTTCTCAGCGAGAGCATTATTTTCTTCGTTAACAAGCACTGAATAATGTTTTATAGTGTTATATTTCAGTTACTAATCGTAATTTGTATTGAAGTATTAATTAAAATCATAAATTAATAAAAAAGCTAGCTTTTTCTAAAATCAGCTTCACGCTGTATCCCGCACACAGCAGGATAGGCAGAGGGAATCTTTCCACTTAACTATTTTCCGCCGAATTCTTGAGGATATTTCTAATATTTTTAATAAATGAAAATAAATTAAATTCTAATTTACTTACAAACATTAATATTTTGTGTAGTCTGTGTAACGGCTATTGGAATTAAATACAAAATATAAATCGCAAATACAAACTTCATTTGAAACATGTTAGCCATATTTATCCATGTCCATCCACTCGGAGTGTAGTAAAGATAATAAACTGTTGTGTCGTCGTATCCACGGCGATGGCCGGCCTTGATTCACCCATAATTGATCACACATCACTTAAATAACAGGTTGTATGTACAAACTCAAACAATAATAGGGCATTATATTTAATGAATGTGGTGAATAGCTTTCTTTATTTGTTTGTAGTTGGAATTAATCTAAGAAACAAATACAATTTAAAATAAAACAAAAAACAGATACATATTCCTATTTTCTATAAGTAATAGATGAATTAAGAATTAAAAAAAACATTTGATTGGACTATTTTATTGCCAGAAACCTTTTACAAACACTGACTTCACAACAAGTAGTGTTACACTGTACATACTACCATCTACTACTAGATGTACTTCCGAGTCAATTGAAATTCTGAACAATTTTAATAATCATCAAATATGAAAAAAAGTTAGTCAAAATCTTAATATAATTAATATATTCCTTAGCTTGGAACATTGAAGTGTTGCTGAATAAATTGAGGATTTCTTTATCTTACATTCGAGGTTTGTATTCTATCACATTTAATGAGAAGCGAATAAATTAGAAAAAAAATAAACATAAGAAAAATAAAGACCCATAGAATCAAAAATAGCACACGAAAATATGTCAATATGAACTATCACCTTATTTGTCAACTTTGAACTTTATAATTTTCAATCTTATAATAATGGCGCGACATAGCCTTCCGCGGGGGTCCATCATGTCTCCCGTCGCCGGCCACAGCGCGCCCAACCCAAGTCAAAGGAATGTTTAAATGGTTAAGTAATAATGCCTATGTAATATAAATGTGCGACATTTAACTGCTAGCTTAAATTTACAACTGAATTATTTATCTAGTTTTAATTAATCTTAAGTTTATCTAAAAATCCTTGTAACGGAAGCTGTTTTCGCATCGTTCACAGAACGGATCGTGAAT
>JAATLQ010032595.1:39474-54242 GCA_013421005.1 Heliconius erato x Heliconius himera
ATAGCCTTCCGCGGGGGTCCATCATGTCTCCCGTCGCCGGCCACAGCGCGCCCAACCCAAGTCAAAGGAATGTTTAAATGGTTAAGTAATAATGCCTATGTAATATAAATGTGCGACATTTAACTGCTAGCTTAAATTTACAACTGAATTATTTATCTAGTTTTAATTAATCTTAAGTTTATCTAAAAATCCTTGTAACGGAAGCTGTTTTCGCATCGTTCACAGAACGGATCGTGAATTGACTTCACACATGTGAATCACTTTGGCAGTACCTAATGGCGGAATAAATGTTATTGTATCAATTCAAAAACCCTTAGTCTGCGCGTAGCGATGTCTGAACGTGTCCGACTCGATCGATTCACTGCGACGCATTTATTTCTGTATAATTTACACTTTACAGGTACTCGACGGGTAAGTTACATTACAACCTAAAATAAGTGGTCACAAAAGGGCCCAACTCGTACGTGTACAAGAGAAATACGTAACAATGTATAAAAACTATAGTTTTGGCGTCTGTATAGAGGATATGTCTTGGTGGAGTTGAGCCCTAATGAACGAATGCATTGCAGTAAACCAAGCATGCTTGCTATTAGGTTAGGCCGCCTCTTCTTCGGCCGCGGGAGCCTCGTCCGCTACTTTCGCCTTCTTTTCGGGTGTGGTCTTTTCGGCTGCGTCATCACCGTTGTCTGTTGCTACAGATTTCCTCTTGACTCCACCAGATTCTTTATCTTCTGTAATTATTTTAAAACATATTAATATCAATATTATAAGATGAGGATTTCTTAACTTCCCTTAAGCTTGTACAATAAATGAAGTGAATTATTATATAAAAAATATATTTGTGCACGCAATTAAAATGCTATTTATTGCAACACATATTAACAAAAACTGACAAACAAATATTTTATTATAACAAACAACAATAAAGAAACACACCTGTCGCTTCTCCATTTTCGACGGCTTCGACGGCGTCATTGCTCTCTTCGTCACCGTTTTCGGCGGGAGTTTCTTCAGGTGCGTCGCCGCTGCCATTTTCCTCTTTGCCGTTACTTTCGGGTTCCGCTACCTTTTTGGCGGGAGATTTCTTTACTGGAGATTCCTTCGCCGCCTCGGTTGAGCTGACCTCCTCGGCTACGGCGTCTCTGAAAATGGTTATTGTACGTTTAATTTACTTGAAAATAAAGTTTATTTCCTATATACATCGATTTATAAGATTCGCGCCAAATAGTCTAAATAATCAATTGTGAATAAGCGATAATAAACAACTCAAATAATAGCCAAAAACAACAACTGTAATACAAATTATCCTCAATGTATAATACAATAACCGCACGAGCCAGTCAAACGCTCAGGTATATTCCAGATTATTCAAGCTACGCCGTAAAGTGCGTAACCTATTAAACGCACATATATATATACATAGAAGTGGGGCGATAGGAGGGAAGTGTGCCGGAACAAAAACAAGTGGCAATTGTTGCGCAAGGCTGCCTGCATACATGTGGGAAAGTCACAAGGAAAATAAACGTAAACGTTGATTATTGAATAAGTTACTCGCTCCAGTAGATTGCCTCGAAGCGTACTTAAAAGCGTTAAAAATAACTAATGACAACACGGCGGCCCTCGAGCTATAATGTATAACCGTCGAGTTGCAAAACTCGCAAGCCTCGGCGAATTTGAAACGAGCGCGCGCCGATGACGCTACCGCGCCGGCACGCTGCGCACACAGCGCCATCTTGGACAAACGCCGCGCCGCGCCGCCGGCGTGCTTTCCATTTTCCCGTTCATTTTATTACACGGAACCACTTTAATTCCACTATTATTAGAATTTATATAATCTAAACAATGTAATAATATCGAACACTGCAGTTAATCGAATATACTTCATGAAATTGAACAAAGTTTGAAGTGGTCTGGTTTTCCCGCGTGGCGGCGTTTAGCAACCAAATATTTTAAAGTATCAAAATTTATGAATATTATAATCATTTCATATAAATATAAGTTAAAATAAATATTAAAACCGAGAATGAAAATATTTATATCAAAAATGGAACAAAATATTTATAAAACATTATAAAGGAAGCCATTTTGATCACGTTTCTCAAAGCCGCCAAAAATAAAACAACTTAGTCTAATTGGTAACTGACATAAACAAACACTTGTACTTACTTCTTTTCGACTGCTGCGTCTGCCATTGTTTGAGTAAGTTTGAGATTATTTAAAAAATAGAAAAAGTATCCGGCACGTGCTACGCACAACGCAAAACAATGTTCACTGCACAAACACCGACGACCAAATGAAGGAGAAAGAAAGAAGAAAATGTGCTCTGTGTTTCGCGGGACTGCGCGTTCAGTGTGAAGTTTGCGCACCAACTTCACGTTATGAAATAGCTATATTAGAAAACCATCAGGACAGAGCGAGATCGCTGTAATTGGAAGTTCATCTTTAAACAACCTTGAATTTCTTGAGGCGGGAAACAATCTACCTCACTCTGTCATGTTTGAAAAACATTAATCGTTAAAATGCTTCATCGCGCAGAAAATATAAATTCTATAGCTTATAATATTAATAATTTAATTCTTGAAAGTATACTATGATTTTAATGCCAATATTTGTGCATATTAATTATACGGTACATTTAAGAATGTATATTATTTTTTTTTAATTTACCTTGAACTGTATTAAAAAAAAAAGCAAAACCATATACATGAACGTTATATTACCAATATTATTTATCATATTTATGTAACAATAAAAAGTCGTGAATCGGATATTTAACGTACCTCGTGTATTTCCGAAGTTCATTGGCTTTGTCGAATGTCACCCGAAAAATTATTCAAATATAAATATTCGACAGATTTAAAATTCAAAATCGTAAATCAGTGCGGTCAATACATATTCCATTATTCAATAGTTTACTAAGTATAAAGTTAATTTACGGTATAACGCTTTAGTTTCTGCAATTGTGATTACAGTTCACCTCTCGTGCCAGAAAATCATCAAGTCATAAGATCTGTGTAACAATAAATATGTGGACGATAAATTTATACAAAAATATTCAAATTGAAACCCTATTTCATGGCAATAATGCGCGTTAGCCACGGTGGGAAGGCAAACGTAACGCGGTTACGTTTAGGTCGTTGGCTTTTGAAAGAAATCTTGGCATTCGGCGGTAATTTCGTCAGAATACGAATTCGTTAACCAGAACAGGGCAAGATTCTAAACTTTTTGGCAGGTAAAAATAAAAAAAAAGTTTACACGCATTTTAAATTAATATGATGGGCTATACCAAAATATTTTGTTGCAATATATGAATGTTTTATTTTGTATTTTAAACAAATAGTTTATGTTATGTTTATATAAATGTATCTTCTACGTATTATGTAGTTTCAGTTTTGCTTTAAAATTATATAAACATTATTCTATTTTCATATTGGGAATGTTAATCTACAATATTCGATTAAAAATGCATATCTAGACAAATTTAACACGTACACGTATGTAATGTATGAACGTATTATATTTTATGACCATTTTCATTATTCATAGTTACCTAGTGTTATCGCTTGCCATTGTAGCCATTGCCGTTCTAATTATGTATTAGCTTATTCAAACCTAATTTCAATTTTAATCCCTCTAAATAAAGTTAAATTTTGTATATAATTTATTTTTGCACATAAGTAATGGTAAGATCTAATATATTCCAACGTAAAATTAAATTACGAAATTCTTTTTTGTTTGCACAGCCTCAGCACTATCCTAAACTTCGTTGGGTAAGGGTATAACGAAAAACGACGAAATAAATCACTATTTTCCAGTGGTTAGAGTATATACTTTATGGCGAAAGCTTTAGAAATTTCTCGAACATTTATAAAGAACAAAAATGAATTACGATTTAAATTGACATTAGTGTTGTTTTTTTAACTTCACATTGTAACCCACATATAACAGGGCATAAAGAGGGAACTTAATGTACAGACACTTCGTTTCTCTCACAATTTTTTCTGGATATTGTAATAAGCAGCGGAATTTAACGCCGTATTTTGTCTTGTTGCCAGAGCAAGAAAAAAATAAAATTAAATCCCCCAAAATCAAATACACAATTATAGTGTTTAGAGTCCGACCGCTGCGCCACGGCAGCTACAATAATTTTTTTCTTAGTTTACATATTTAATTTTTATCACTCTCAACATTTGTTTATTATAAAAAATGTATAAGCTATAAAAGACTTTTTAAATAATTGGGTACTTGGAGCGTATGCCTTTCATAACTGAATAGGTAGGTGATGTGTGTCGAAGTGAAACGAACGTTTCGTTTCCTTATATTAGTTATTCTTATTATTTCTTTTACTGTAAGCGCCATTAATGTTTCATGAATGATATTTTTTTTAAATAAACTGTGTAAGAATAAGGCAAAAGCAAATACATAGACAATTAACAGACAAAATAATAATAAAAAAATTAAATACTCAGTTAAGTAAGTACATTTAAAAAATATCAAGATTGTTCTTGAAACTTCCGTATTCATTTTTAACATAAAAGTTTTTAGTTCTTTAAAAAGTGTTTTATAAAACAGATCTAAAAAATAACATAGGTATTTATAAATAGATATAGGTATTCGATAAAAAAGCAATGATGAAAAAATTAAAAAAGCTAATGTAAAAAACATATTAAAATCGCAAATAGTAGGTAACAATAAAAATAGTTAATATAGCAGTGCGCCAACTATATTTTATAAGTCTTTTTTTGTAAGAATATATAACGCTTAGTTGCTTCCTTATTATTACATCGCGTTATAAAAATAACAACGTCTATCAAAACGGCCAGACACGTTAATTAACAGTGTTATCCAAGAAAATGTAGAAAAATACTTTTATTATAATTTATAATAATAGATTGTCTGGGGTTTTTACGTAATTGGTTGTATCTTCTTAATGCATCGGTGGTCGTGGCTTCAATTCCGGTCAGGTGCAATCTTATATTGAAAACTAGAAAACTAAAACTTTATTACATTTGCCAACATGTTAGTTATTTATATATAATCATAATCAAGCACAACTTGTATTTATAATACTGAGAAAGAACAAGCGCTTGCTTAAGAGGATGACATGGCGGCAAGCACGCCCCCAGCGGGACTCGAGCATAAGTTTGCGACCGCAAATAGAGCGCGTTGAATTATTCTAATTTTACATTTTTTTTCCAAAAGTATACGTCCAAATTACATGCTATAAAAGCTAAAGCTTATCTTCATTAAATTTCCTTGATGATGGAATAATTTTCTCTCGTAAGTTTCAATGTCTTTGTCAAATAAAAATCTATGAAATATTACCTTGAATTTTTTAATTATTTTTAGTCACAAAATGCTTTATTGTGATTTATTTATAAATGATAGATATCTATATGGTGTCACGGACTATTTTTTAGAACTAATGGAATTGAATGGTTTTTTACTACAATGTACTCACATAAATTTAACAATTTCCGCAGCGCACCCGGTTGAAGTAATATTACGACGTTCCTAATCATTGTTATTTCGTTACTTCAGGCTAACTGAGAATTAAACCGTAATGTTATATAGCCTATAGCACTACTGAGGAATGTAGCTTTCAGACAATCCAAAAAAAAATCGACCAGTACTTCCAGAGATCTTGGTGTTTAAACAAACAAACAAACAAACATGGAATGAAAACTCTTCCGCTTTATTATATTAGCTTGGAATAGATATAATGGTAACTACTTATGTAGTTACTCGAAGAATAATAAGCGCAATGTTTTTGTTCTGTTGCATATTCACTGATGTTGACGTAGGTTACAAATGTTTATAAATTTGTCTTATCTTAACTTTAAACGAATAAAAAAATAATATTTAGGGTTCCGTATTTCAAAAAGAAAAATGGAACCTTCATAATATCATTTTCACGTCTGCCAAGATCATTTATCTCGAGATCTCGTAGAAGTATCAAGCTGAAATTAATATCAAATATTCAAGTGTTTAGTCCCTTGGGGTAGGGAAAAAACCAGCTTCTAAGTCTCGTCGTCGAAAAGATTCTGCATTCTGTATCGGTTTCGCCGTATTTTGTGTGAAATTCACCGCTATTCGAACTAGCTACCTAGGGATTGTAAACTTAATTGGAGTACATTTCATACAAAAAGTAGACAATCAATTAAAAGTAGACAATTAAGTATGCGGGCATACTTAAGATTGTCAACTTTCATAAATTGTACTCCCTCCAATTCTGAAATTAGTACGGAACCCTTGGTGGGCAAGTCTAACTCCCAATTGACTGGTTTTTTTGTTTTAAACTAAAATAGTATTAGCGAATATTACATAGCGAAAATATGTATAAATATATTTTACTTGTCGATTCACTATGGAGCGACCTGACCAGACTGAATGTATAATAGGTACTAGCGATAATAATTGAATTCAAAGCCAAATATATATTTTACTCCAATCAGATATAAAATCTACACTCATCAAGATTAATTAAGCATAAATAAATCTCAACTGTAAAGTGTGGCGTTATAAAATCTTATAGGCATATATGTATTTTATTTCATTTTATTAATGTTTAAACGGTTTCAAAAATGGGGGTTATCAGTTTCGTATGTATGTAGTATTGTTGGAATAGAATAATATTTGAGTATGATGATTCATTTGGGCTTTCAAGCGCTTGTGATTAATTTGGTAAGTGTATGTTTGTCTACGAATTTCTCTAAAACTAAAAGTCATATCAAGATTATTCTTCTTAATTTAAGTTAGTTATACTTCAACTTAGGGAACAGTATAAGTTTCATTAAAATCGCTTCAGTAGTTTTAGAGATAAGGGGAAATTAAGTTTTTTTCCTTTTGAGTTCACTTGCTTTTTTTTCGAACTTGAAGTTAATGCTGTTAGTTAGATGGCTTTTACAGCAACACTGGGTGGATAGAGAAGAGGGTACTCTGTGTACACGGGCTGTTTTGTTTTAAAATTCACATGAATGCTCCTATAATGCGTGTAATATAATATTATTATATGCTATATTTAAATATATCTGAACTTTACTTATAGTTATACCTAACTCTATATTTACAGTACACTTTACTCATTCCGTAGGTCATTTATTTTCAGATACACATTCGATTTAGTCACCTGTAATGATTCACTCATCCTAGAATATATATTATTGAGCATAAATTCGTCTTGTTTATTTTTTTTTTCATTAAAATCTTTATATAGATACTATAAAAAAATAGAAGTTAATTATTAGTAATCCAATTCAAATATTTATTTTCTGTCTTTATTAAATAACAAAATAAAAAATTACACACATTTAAAATTAATTATTTTATAGTGCAAGAATTTAGAATACAGATGGGAATAAAATAGATTAAACCTTCGCTACATTATTTCAATGCTACGCTAAATTAACCTGTTACTAGGTACTGCTACAAGGTGCTCTATAAGAACGTTGCTTTTGCTAATTTCAACTTTATTTTTATAACAATACGATTTCTTTTTCAATATCACGCCTTATCTACCTCAGGGTGTTCAATTGATAAAGACAATCTTATTCCTCTATATTACGGGCCATATGTTAGTTTGAATTACGTTTTTCAGTTTATTTACTGTTTGCAACTGTTTCGTTTTGTATGTACTGCCTAATTATGTTGCTATGTGGTAAAGTGGGATCAGGCATGTAATATTTCATTGAAAAATCGTCTTTAATTTAATTAAATAAGGCTTATATTAAAAAATCTTAGCTTACACCTTTACAACGGAACACAGCCGCGGTCATTGTTCCACGTAATGAAAGAGATAGATGCATAGGGCTTGGGTATGTCTGTCTCGCTTGTTGCGATTTTTGTACTTCAAGTTTTTATACTAGGTTGATGTTTTTAAAATTTTGTAGATTAAATAAAAAATATCTATTGGATTTTTTTTTAATTTTTTCTATAATATATATTCCGTATAAAAATATATATTCCGTATATTTAAATAATATAGACTCTGTAAACCTGTAAGACGTTTGTGGCTGAAAATATATGTTCAAATTCATTTATAAGCTTCAAGGCATCGCCATTATTAGTTAACTACTGTCGTATATCGTATGTCGTATTATAAAGGCCAGTCATGGCGCAGGGGCACTAAGTGTGACTGTAAAATCGACTAGTTGTGGGTTCGATCCCCACTCGAGGAAATTGAATATTTATTTACATTTATATTGTCATTTCTTCGCTCTGGTGTCGAGGCTAACACTAGGTTCCCTCTGCCTTCCCTGCTGTGTGCGGGATACAGCGTGAAGCTGTATTGTAGTATCATAAAGATTGAAGCTGTATTGTAGTATCATAAATATTGAAACTTATTATTTGTTATTTTGCAAGACAACAAGTGCAAATACTTTTTTAAAATCACTCAAAACATTTTGTTTTTAAATTAATACAGCAGTCATATTTAACATTTTTGTTTTAGATTTAGGACACATTAGATCGTTGAACTTGTTTTTTTTGCTTTACGCTTTAGGTATCTCGCACATAGTATATGACAAAGGGAACCTGATAATCTAGTGTTAAGAGACTCCTCATTAAGACACTTCCGTTGTCCACTTTCCACCGAATTCTGGAGACATTGAAGCATTAGAGGAAATGAAAATTTTTCATTTCCTCGATTGAGAATTGAACCAACAACCTGCCGCGTTTACAGTCGTGCGCTTGAGCTTGCCTGCAGCACGACTGGCCTCAACTTGTCATTATTACTAAAATTGTCTTAAAATTGAATACTAATCAACTATCAACTTATCGGCCTCAACTTGTCATTACTACTACAATTGTCTTAAAATTGAATACTTATAAACTAAATTATTTAATCTTAATAAAGATATATAAAGATGGTAAGTGTTGTAATTTAGATTATGATATAGAGACATATTGCTAGTGGATGACAACATTTAGTTACCGACTTGAACTGATAAGCGAAGTGAAGGTCGTCGATTCGACATCCAACGAGGATAAAATATACAATAAATGTTACTAAACTTAAGCTGTAAAGAAGACTGGAACTGTTGCATACATTCAAGGGCTCATAATGTAAAAAGATGAAAATAATATGATTTAATAGAGTCAGGTTCATCATTTCCTTCCTGAAAATTCTGCCAATTTTGAAAATCTGACAATCGAGTTACTAGAGATATGGTAGAAGTGAGGTTAAGTTCACAGCATAATTTCTATAAAATCAACCCCTACAAAATAGGTGATTACTGAGAAAAAAATTAGTGAAAAATAAAGCAGTAAGTAGTTGTTGAAAATATCAAACAAACGGGAAATTACTCAAAACGTATCGAAAGAAAAGAAATAAATGAAGGAAAAAGTTCAAAAATCATTAGACAAGGTTTAAATGTCAACCAGCTGTCACATCTGTCATTTAGAATATGATCGATTTTAATCGATTCAAAATGGATTTCTTTTTGTTTTTTCGGTAATTAATTGACATTTTCTTTTTGTATCCTGTAATTATATGCACTAATAAGTGCGTTAAAATACTTACACTTATTTAAAATGAACAAATATTTTATTTTCGTAATACTGTAATGGATTATATAAAGCGTAAAGGATCTAAAACTTTTTATTTCATTTATCTCCGCCATATTGTCACTTGGGCCTATTTTTGGTATTCAAAATTGAAAAAAAAAACATTTTAGACCATATCATATCAACTCTTTATATTTGGGCCCACGATTTTCCGTCACCTTTTTGTTAAAAATATCCTTTCATGTTAGTGGAATTAAAATTTGTTAGTAATTTGTTGTTAGCGCTTATGGCTTAGTTGGTCAGAGCGCTTGGACGATTTCCAAAGAGGTGCGGGTTCGAATCCTGCTACGTTATTTTTTTTATATGTTTTCGTAATAAATATTTTTCTTTCCTAAGTGTGGAATAACCCTTTCACCACCACCAAGAAATGTATAAAAAAAATAACGTAGCGGGAATTGAAACCGCGCCTCGTGGACGCCGTACAAACACTGACCACTAAGCTATACGTTCTCATCATCAACAACAATATAAATAAGTTGTAACAAGCGTATAAAAAAATCGACTTAGCTTGATGAGAACGCATGGCGTAGTGCCTAGTTATCAAAGCGCTTGGACGGTGTCCAAGGGGGTCGCGTTCATATCCCACTACGTAAAAATATTATACGTTACGTTTTAAAAATGATTTTTTTCTCATAACTATGGAATAACACCTTTAAAATGTTAAAATATTTAATAATATACCATGATCTTGAATGAATAGAGGTTAATCATGGTCATGAACGTATGACCTCATACGTTGAGTTAGTTGTTATTTTTAATTTTATTTCAATTTCATATATCTCCCTTATTATAAAACTTTTAAATAATACATATCGTTGGAGTCGTTTAAGTAATAATATTTTGAAAATCACTTAATAAACAAAGAATTAGGAATACTATGCTACAATAGCCTCATCTAGACATTGTATTACATATTTTACGTTTCCTTTTTTTATGATTATTGATATCATTGTAGCGCTAGGGAAATATTCTGGTTGAAAGTAGGTAATATGGAGTTGTGATATTTCATTACCTTCACACTAGGTATATAGCAGGCAGTGGGAACCTGGGCAACTAGTAAGTACTAATAACCTGGACGACTGGTTAAGTCACTCAGTTTCCATTATCACGTAATAAATAATAATAATAATAATACGCAAGAGCTATAAGTTTGAAAGGGCGGAAGTGCACCTGCTTCTCGTGATGGTGAAACCGGTGCACACCTCTCTACACCCTTAGCAGACCATGCCGATGTTGCGCCCGAGGCACTACGCCGCTTTGTGGGGGCCCATCTAGAAGGAAGCGAGTCACCGTCCGCCAACCATTCAATTTGAGACTATTGTAAAGGCGGTCGTCTGTTAGTCTCATTCAATAGTCGAGTAGCCATCCATCTAAAGTCTAAAGTCATCCATCTAAAGTCAAAAGAAATGAAAATAATTAATCCCCTACAACCGGAATCGAGCCCACAAACGTCGTGTCGGTCACACACTGTGCCGCTGCACCACGACGACTTCAATAATACGAGATATATCTCTTATATCATAATTTGTCATAACGTCATTAACGTTCTATTAATTTGCATAATTATTTATTTATTCAGTTTGCCTGCTTCACTCATGTATTTTGTGTTAATATAAAATGTAAATACTCTGAGGAAATCACTTAAAGACTCAATAAAAAATACTTACCTTCTAATATTGAATTCTGTACAAATCAATAAGAACAAAAATATTTTAATAGATTTTAAAACCTCAGCCATCGTGTACAGACGAACATACCTCATAATAAAAATATAAATAAAATCAGTCCACCAATTACACGTATCAGATACTGATGAATTATTTTTTTTTTTTTAGTTTAACACATCTCTCTTATTATAGAACTTTTGACGGAGAAATCGATAGACAAGCATAACTAAATATAGTTAACGCATATAGAACCTATTTCGAATAAAGAAGTTGGTTAAAATTGCAATGATATCATTTCTTTTATTTAATGTAATAAGATTATTAGAAAATAAATTTCCTATTTTATTCTATTACGTGAGAATTTTTAGCTATGCGTTATTTTTACATGTAATATATAAGATATATTATATATAAGAAAGATCTACATATTCATAAAAGTGCCTTCAGAATTCATATTCAGTAGCGCCATCTTATAAAAGGTAAAGTGAACTACCGCTCTGAGTTTGCCATAATACAAAAATAATATGCAAATGGTAGTTTTTCATATTATAGTTATAATATTTTTTTGTATATAAATTATCCTGTTGATTTATATAATGATTATTTTATGTTTTTTTTTAGCTTTACGCTCTTTTCAAGATTATTGATATTAAGATCATTATTGAAATATCCTTGTAATATGAATTATTTTTATAAATAAATAAATTATAGTACTTACTAATTATAGTAATTATAGTGCTTACATTTAAAAAATATATATTACTTTAAAATAAATTTACTTACTAGTTCAAGTATGTGTCGACAAAATACTGCTATGCAAACTAATTATCAAAAAAAGAGAAGTAATTATATTACTTCTTCGGTAAATTACGTTAAATAGGTAAAAAGTAAAGACTATAATGATATTTATAAATATAAATATTATTCTTTAATTTAGTTATAAATTGTTCATAAATATATATAACTAAATTTTAATACTAATTAAAGTTAATAAATATATATAACCAAATGCTTTGACAAATGGAGTTCGTAACATGTTAGCTTACAATTATTTTTAAAAACTTACTACAGTTCCATACATGATATAAAATATTTTTAGTACATTAGTTTTAACACAATATTTTATGTATTTTCATATAGATTTGTATTTCTGGTTTGTATACATGTGTTTTATGAAAATCTAAATGAATAAAAAAAATGTCATTTTACTTTAAAATAAAGTAATATAATAAAAATACTCAGCGAATTGCAATTTTTCATTTGAAAATATGTATTTTAATTTCTAATATTTTTTAAAAAATAAATAATAAATTAAGCAAAATCATAGTAAATTATATAATTACGTTCTCTAAATAAATATTTTTCTAAATAAGTAAATAATTTATTTATCTATAAAAATATTTAAACACAATAAAGCTAGCCACACACACACAATATTATTGTCAATACTATATTGCCAATAATATTGTTCAATATATGGCCCCGCACACTACACAATAATATTGATAGCATTTCATTAATTTATATATTTAATATTCAATTATACAGGGTGGAAGTGTCAGCACCACATTAAATGAAACCACAGTTTTAACTACTCTATAAAAGCCTAATATAAATCAGAAAAAAATAAATTCCCAAAAATGTTTTTTTTTTACCAAAATAAATAATAAAATTGTCATTTTAAAACAAAACGCCATTTGTAAGGATGACGCACGCACACATAAACCTATCAAAGGAACACCGCCGCACACGCCTCATTTCGAAATCGAGTCGTACGATTTGGCGATAAAGTTCAAAGTTGTTTAACCTTTAGTAGTATTTTTGTAGTAGTAAGTGTTTATGTTATTGGGATCTATACGTAATCGTGTCACACGAAATACAGGTATGGATAAAAATCGTGAAATGAAAAAAAAATCCTACGTCCAAACTGTTGAGGCATCTTGATTAATTTCTTTAGGTATAGGTTTGAAATATTTTACCCTATATGCTGTTTCCGTAAATGGAGCGCTGCCTCTTCCACCCTGTATATTTAATATTTTCATTTCTTCGCTCTGAGAAGCTTTTTATGTGAACAATATTTTTTACTTTATCATGACATGTTTCAATAGATGTATTTTATATTTCCTATAGTTTTAATAAACTCTATTAAATATATTTTTTCCGTGGGATCAGTAATATCGACATTATGTTCACTATTTACATTCGCCTCCTTTGAAGTCTTTTTTCAAGTAAAATATTGCACGACAATATTATTGACAATAAACCTGCCTCCCCCCGATATTGTTGTGGCAAAAACAGAATTTCTAGAAATTTACAAAAATATTGAAAATCGGCCGCATACACGCAATATTATTGACAATACGTACTTTAAGTGAAACAAAATTAAGAATAACAAATTTAATTATCATAAATATTTCTAGTATTTTTTATTATTATAAAGTATTACAACATTTAAAATAAAAAATGGTAGATTTGTAAAATAGTAGTTTTTGATTTTTCCCAGTGGCAGCACTGCCTTAATTGACCGCCACCCGTGAGCAAATCGTTCGCTCGATCTCGCTCTGTCGATTGGGCACGGTAGTGGTAGCCATTTTATTCTTGTGAATGTGACCAAATATTTTTTGTGATTTCTTGTACTCGAACTGATCGTGTCAATGTGTGCCCACAACAAGTGTCTTTTGTGACGTGCATTCGTGCTTAAAATTTGATGATGTACGTGTTTCAAATCGGATTGTGTTGACCTGCCCGTTTCTTACACGGACGTACAGGCAGGCATCGATTAGTGCAGAAGGCAACCTCAATAACGGGGAATCAAGACACTAGAACAGTTTGTAGAGTGAGCCATGGGCAACAATGCTGCCACCGCCAACAAAAAGGTGGATGCCGCCGAAAGCGTCAAGGAATTCCTTGACCAGGCCAAAGAAGATTTTGAAGAGAAATGGAAGAAGAATCCTACCAACACCGCCGGATTGAACGACTTTGAACGAATAAAAACGCTCGGGACGGGCTCGTTCGGCCGAGTTATGATAGTACAACACAAACCCACTAAAGAATATTATGCGATGAAAATATTAGATAAGCAGAAGGTCGTAAAACTAAAGCAAGTAGAGCATACGTTAAACGAAAAACGTATATTACAGGCAATAAATTTTCCTTTCTTGGTCAGTCTCAAGTTCCACTTCAAGGACAACTCTAATCTATACATGGTTCTCGAGTATGTTCCCGGAGGTGAGATGTTCTCGCACCTTCGTAAGGTCGGACGGTTCTCCGAGCCGCATTCGCGATTCTATGCAGCTCAAATAGTACTCGCCTTTGAATACCTCCATTACCTGGACCTTATTTATCGAGATCTTAAACCTGAAAATTTGTTGATCGACTCTCAGGGCTACCTCAAAGTGACTGATTTTGGTTTCGCGAAACGAGTCAAAGGCCGTACGTGGACGCTTTGCGGGACCCCCGAATACCTTGCACCTGAAATCATCCTCTCGAAAGGATACAACAAAGCCGTGGACTGGTGGGCATTGGGCGTTCTCGTCT